>PVJX010000245.1:62944-186360 GCA_004027295.1 Dolichotis patagonum | reverse complement strand
AATCTATTGTCTATTTTTATTTTGCACTTAATTTATATTTCAAGTTTCTCATACAAGAGAAACCATGTGATATCTAAGCTCTTGTGTCTGATTTATTTCACTTAACATCATGTTCTCAAGATGCATCCATCTTCCTACAAATGAATCAAGTTTATCCTTTATTCCAGAGTAGTGCTGTATTGTGTATAAATAGCACACTTTCTTTATCAATTCCCCTGTCAATGGGTGTATGGATCACTTTCAAAATTTAGTTATTGTGCCAGGCATGGTGGTGCACACCTGTAGTCCCAGTAGTTGGGAGGCTGAAACAGGAAGATCCTTGTGAGTTTGAGGTCAGCTTGGGCTACAAAGTGAGCTCAAGTCCAGCCTGAACTGCATAGTGAGACCCTGTCTCAAAAGACAAAAACAAAAACAAATGAACAAAAACCCCCCACAACATTTAACTACTGTGAATTGTGTTGCTATAATAGCGGAAATACATGTATCATTATGATACGATGTCTTTATCTTGTGTGAAGATACCTAAAAGGGGAATAGCTGGGTTGAATGGAATTTCTAGTTTTAGTTTTGCCAATAAATACATGAAAAAATGTTCAACATTGCCTGCCATTTGAGAAATGCAAATTAAAACAACATTGAGATTCCATCTCCAGAAAGAATGGCTATCTTCAAGAAATCAAATAATAACATAGCTGGGTGTGGTGGCACACTCCTGGAATCCCAGCACTTGGGAGGCTGAGGCAGGAGGATCATTGCAAATTCAAGACCAACCTGGGCTACAAATTGGGACCAAGGCCAGCCTAAACTGCACAGTGAGACTTTGTCTCAAAACGACGAAAAAAAACAAATAATAATAAATGATCCTGTTTAGGAAAGACTTAGAAGCCTCAGAAGGCCTTTATTATGGAGTACACAACATCTATGCATTCACTGAAACACTTAACTTCCCTAATGCATCTTGGAATTTGTAACTCACATATTCTTGGGTGCAGCTTTAACATGAACTTTAACAGGATGATTCTAGAGTCTTCTTTTTTGAATAAATACCACCCTCTTATAAAGCTATTTCATAGTGTAGATTTTATCATAACTTGGGTGTGGGCAGGAGATGGCTGCCAGTGAAAAGACAGCTTGTGATTCCTAGTTCCCAGGAGGACAGAGGTAGCCAGGGCACTGGGGCCACATAGGGGAAAAGCCAGATGTCAGTCTGGAGAGAGACTCTCGGCTGGGGGCAGAGGTAACAGAGGGAAATGTGGGCAAAGTCTTTGTTATAATTTCCTCAGGAAGGAACAGGCAAGGCAGGGTCAGCAGCCTTGGATTAATTACTTTTAATAATTTCAGGAGGGCCTGGAGTGTAGGGATTCCGAGTTGTGATTAGGGCAGGTGGGTAGCCAGAGAAAGGAGGTGTTGGGGTGAGCCGCCTGGGTTGTTTGGTTGATTTGCTATGAAAGGCCCACTCAGCAGTTGGATAATTCTTTCTCTCTCTCTGCAGGAACCAGATTGTGTGGGAGGGGCCGTCTCTCCAGGGTCATCGATCAGGCAAGATTCCCATGTCCATTGATCGGAGACATATGGTTTATATAAAAGCACATGACTTAGTATTATTGACATATTATAGGCTGAACTTTTTTTGGGGGGGGTCTGCACTGGGGCTGGAACTCTACCACTGAACTACTTCCCCAGCCCTGGGTGGGACCTTTTGACTTGTTCAAAAAAAAAAGCAATTCTCTATACACTTTTACCTCTTGCTATGGATTGAAAGATTTGTTGTCGTTTTAACACTGTATATTTAAGCCTCTTGCTAAGCAATTGCATTTTTGTGCAATGGGTGAAGGGAAATTCAGCTCTTTCATAGGCAGCAGCACTGGGATCTGAGAGACCAGTGGGTCCTGCCTGGTGCCCTGTGCAGCAGGATGAGCTGTACATACCTGCATCTTCCTGCTGGCCCCTAGGCTGCAGGCCAGGCTCGGACAGCACCAAAGGTGCCGTGGCAGAAAAATGCTGGGCTCACTGTTACCTGAGCCGAGAAGAATGCTTTACCTTCCTATGAAACTAGATTACACCGCCTCCTGAAGCAACAGGAGACTACTCTACTATTCTTCAACTTGGTGAGGTGTCCTGGCTTCTTAAATAATTGAGGAAGCAGAGTGCAGTAGTGCCTGCCTGTAAATCCCAGCACTCTGGGAGGCTGAGGCAGGAGGATCACAAGTTTCAATTCACTCTGAGCAATTTAACGACTTATAAAGAGTTTGCCTCAAAATTTAAAAAATAAAAATAAAAAGGGCCACGAATGCAGTTCAGTGAAAGGCCCCAGGTTTCAATCCTCAGTGGGGAAAAAAAAAAAAAAGGAGAGATTTAACTGTAATCCTGCTGGTGCAGACTGGGAAGTGGTACCTTGAGCCCAGTGGGCTGGGGTCAGTGGGCTGGGGTCAGTCAGCACAGCAGCAGTGGGTGGCCAAGGCCTGAGGCTCCAGAGATTGCTAGCCAAGGGAGGGCGGGAAGGCGAGGCTGTTCTCTCTTTGGGGAGGGATGGAGAATTTTATGGTCCTGCTGGAAGCCTGAGCTAGAGGAAGTGGATGTTAGAGTAAAGAAAGTTCCAGAAAATTTAGCTTCAGTGTGATGTAGCCTTCATTTAGTGTCTATGTGGAATTGGTTCTTCTTGAAAACCAAAATTGTGGATGCTCTAGTTGCTAACATAAAATGGTTAGCATATAACCTACACACATCCTCTTGTGTAATTTGAGTGTGTGTGTGTGTGTGTGTGTGTGTGGGTGTGTATGGTACACACTGGAGATTGAACCTAGGGCCTTTGCCCTGAGCTATATCACAGTTTTTTTTTTTTTTTTTTAAGTGCATTTTGAGACAAAATCTCACTAAACTGCTAAGAAGCCCAGGCTGGGCTGGAACTTGCAGCCTTCCTGCCTTAGCCTCCCAGAGTGCACCACCACATCTTGCTTTAAATCATTCATAGGTGACTTATAACCCCTAAAACAGTGTACATGCTATGTAAAGGGTTGCTACACTATATTATTTAGGGAACAATGATAAAGAAAATATCTGTCCATGTTTTATAATATGCAGTTTTCTCTAAATATTCTTTAATGAGTTGAATCCAGGCATGTGAAATTTTCAGATATGGAGGTCCAGCCATACTGTGATTTCTGTGTTCTTTCTTCTGTAAGACTCAAACTCATTTACGTTTGTGCGTATGCATGCACGTTTTGACTAGGTAATAAAGTCACATGGCTCAAAATGTAAATGTCAGGAAAAGTTAAACCCCGAAGAGGCTTCTCTTCCCCGCACATCTTGGTCCTGTCCACCTCACTCACCTCCCTTCTCCTGGACAGGCAACCACTTTAATTAGTTTCCCCTGTGTGCTTGCATTGTTTCCTCATATCAGCAAATGTTAACATATGATCTTATTCCTCCTTTTCTTGGGCCAGTTATCCTGGCTTGCTCAGTGCTTTCCTTTCCTTTTCTTTATCAGCACAAGAGTACTTTCACCTCCTTTGCTGCTGCTTCAAACTATTCTACAAGGACATACCACGCTTTATTAACTAGATCTGTTTCATGTACACTGCTTGTTTCCAGGCTGAGCCGGTTATGAACAGCACTGCAGCAAATAACACTGTTCATGCCTCATTTCTGACATGTGCTGGTGAGTACTTCAGATAAATTCCCGGAAATGAGATGGCTAACCCCAAGGTACATTCTAATGCGCTTTTATGTATTTATTTATTTTGCTTCTGGGGATTGAACCCAGGGGACTTATACTGAGCTACATTTGCAGCCCTTTTTTCATTTTTAATTTTGAGACAGGATCTTGCTAAGTAAATTGCTCAGGCTGGGCTAGACCTTGGCATCTTTCTACCTCAGCCTCCTAGAGTGCTGGTGTTACAGGCATGTACCATCACACTGGGCTGTGGATATACTTCTGATGTGAATAAATAAGGTTTATTTGGCCTCTATTAGATTGAGCCATTTTATACATCCACCAGCAAGATATGATTTTTCCCTACAGCACCATCAACAGTGTATAGCATAAAATTAACTTTTAAAGTTCTCAAACTAATGATGGCTATGGCTTGTGATAGGGATATTTATTTACATCAAAAACATTGGTGAACCTCTGTGTCTCCTTCTTACTCATCAGCTAGTGATTCGAAGTCATGGTTTGCAGTGGATATAGATGACTAGATACGGCCTAGTAGAGGAGGTGGAAGCATACTTGTCCATGGAGTGGGTTGGACTGAATATCCTGGGTGTTCGTCTGTCCTGGCCATCTTTGGTTTGATGATGTGAGGTGTAATAGAAATATACAATGAATGTTTAAATTTAAAATTATTTCAGTAAAAGATACATTGCCTCAATCTCTCAGAATCTTCCCCCTCATTTTAGACACCCATACCCCATGATTTTGCCTCTTTCTGAAGCAGTTCTGGAAGAACTCTTTCATGAGTATTACAAGGACCATCACACTTTGCTGGTGGTTGTACAAAGTGGCACAGTGTAGTAGGCAGCAAATAAACGGTATGTATTCAAATCAGAATAGGGTAAATGGTGCTGCCCAGTGCCTTCCAATGGAAAGGCAGCTTGTAAAAACGTGACACTGTGTCCTTGTCTACCTTATTCACCTGATCTGGCACCGTGTGAATTATGGCTCCTCCTTGAAGTTAAGATGACCACACAAGGGAAATGTTTTGAGTCAATTCAGGACATTGAGGCAGCCACGATAGCCCAACTAAAGCCGCTCACTAAGGAAGACTTCCAGCACTGCCTCAGAAAGTGGCAAGATGGAGGGGATAAGTGTGTTTGAAGTGAGGGAGTGTATTTTGGAAAGCATTATGGCAGTGTGGTAAAATAAAAAATTTACTGTAGCAAATTTAAACAAAGTTAACATTCATCACAGTCGTGATCACACTTCCATTGGTTTTTCTCTTTTGTGTCCTAAAGCATGGAAGTTGTTCCTTACCAAACACTTGGATATCGGTGTGTGTGCCAGTCCTTCACGGGCTAGTCCCTGGTGGAACCCACGCGGGCAGTTTCCTTTTCCTCTGTGATCCACGAGTGGAAGGAAGATGGGCACAGAGCAGGGCGGTTTTGGCAGCCTTTCTAAGAGAAATGTTTGGGGAAATGATTCTTGTCTGACCCAAAGCATTGCAGCCACCTGAGCAGACCCTTAATCCATCAACCTTATCTCGTCTGAAGCCCCTGGGAATCAACCCAAACACGGGTGTTTCCCCGCACTTTATCTTCAAAGCACTTTGCCACCATTATCTTCATGGTAGGATGCAGAAGGGAGACGTTTTCTTCACACCGTGTATCTGCAAGCCAGGACAGCCCAAGGCAGCACAACCAGGGGCAGGAAGCAGGTTTCCTGTGGCTTTTCTCCTTCAGCTGCCCACAGAGTCCCCCAGCTCTTTCATGAACTCCGCCGACTCCACCTGAATTCCTTGAAGTCAGGGCTCATTCTTGCTCTCTAGTTCACCGGCTTTGAGGAAGTCACTGGAAGCTTTGTTCTTTCAAACTTCAGCGACGTGACTTTGGGTAAGTTGTAAATCTTTTCTGAACCTCTAAAAAATAGGAACATTAAGCCAGGTGTGGTGGCACACGCTTGTTTTCCAGTGCTAGGGAAGCCCGAGGCAGGAAGATCACAAGTGTGAGCCCAACCTGGGCAACTTACTGACCTAGTGAGATTCTATCTCAAAATAAAATAAGTAATAATAAGTAAAGCTGAGGGATGTACCAACAGAAGAAAAACGGTGAGGGGGATCGCAATCTGTGTATCATGAGATAATTTGAATGATAAAATGATATAATATGCATAAAGATACTGGGCTCAAAGAAGCCAGACATTAATTCATTTAGGCAAAACCACTAACCAACCACACACACAAGCAGATAATCAAAGCAAACCACAGCAGCAGCAACTAAAACAATGACAAAATGGTGAGCACGGTTGTCCCTACTGTCACTGGGCAGGCAGCTATGAGGAGCAGTGATGGATAAGGGAGGAGATGGGATTGACAGCCAGACCCAGGTTCAAAGCCTGACTCCACCACTTCCCAGATGGGTCACTTCGTAGCTCCTCCCTTCCTGCCTATAAAGTGACCCTGATCACAAGCCCCCCCCCCCGCCTTTGGGGAGTTGTGAGGACAAACCGGCTACCCCAGGAGGGACATTCAGTCAGTTCCTGGCACCTAGGGTGGGGTCCACCAGCATGACATTTTTATGACTGTGGCAGCTTGGCTTCACTCCAGGATAGCATGCTATTGCTTGGGCCAGCCTTTGTCTAGAGGCATGAAAAATTGCATAGAAAGGCATTTAAGATCACTGCAAATGAGAAGCCTGGGAGAGCCAGGAAGTAGCTTGATTGTGTGGTGTAGAATGGTCAGGTGGAAAGTGACCGGCACTGCACAGAGCTGTGTGCTTGTGAGGGCACTTGCAGGTGAGGAGAGGATCCCTTTCGGTATTCCCCTCCAGCTTTCACCTGTGGTGCAGTTGTGACAGGCAGGCTGCGAGGACTCTGGGCCACAGGACGCCAGGACAGAGCATAACAGCATGAGCAGACAGGTCCGTGGAACCAAGCACCCAGGTTCAACATTGCACATGGCTATCACTGAGCCTGGTCTAAGGAAGGACCGAAGAGGGCTCGGCAGATTCCTGTTTGGAAAGAGATCTCTCACCAAAGGGTTTGGGAATGGTGAAAGGGCTTCATCAAATTGTTTCTGACAAAGACCATGAAAACCAGGGAATTTAATTTGAAAATTAGGAGCATGTGAAAATGCAAAGGCGCAGTTCTGGCCAAATGACTGGAGGCGACTCTTGTGTTCATATGGGATGTGTTAGGGTCCAGGGCAAGGCTGAGGGGAGGCCAGAGCTCGCTAGCGGCGGCTGCAGTGCGTGTGGGAGCAGGAGGCCTCCTGCGGAGGAAAGCTGTCTGCAGCAACCAACCACAGTGAGATCAGCTGACATCTGTTGTGTCCTTCTGCCATGCCATGCTAAGTTTAAGCACTTTGAACATTTCAACTCATCTTCACAAATTCTCCACAAACTATGTGGGGACTACTTTTTTTTTTGGTATCGGGGATTGAACCCAGGGCCTCTGCACTGAGCTACATCTACAGCCCTTCCTTCTTTTCTTTTACTTTCTCTCTCTCTCTGTTTCTGTCTCTCTCTCGAGACAGGGTCTTGCTAAGTCACTAAGTTGCCTAGCCTGGGCTTGAATTTGTCACCCTCCTGCTTCAGCCTCCCAGAGTGCTGGAATTATAGGTAGCACCACCGTGCCTTGATGGGAAATACTATTATAATCATCTCTGTTTGACAGAAGGTAGAACCAAGGCATAGGTTTTTCACTGTTCGTGGCCACCTAGCATTTGAATTAATGCTGTGCAACCCAGGACCCAATCCCCACCACTTCCCCTTGGTGTGACACTTTCCTTGTGGTGCCATCTTTATGGTGGGAAGTATGTTACTTGGTGACTGGCTAGGGAGTCCTAACAACGGAAACAGAAAGCAGATGACCATGCTGTCCCGTCTTAGAGGAAAGCCTCTGAATGTGCTGATGGGGGAAGGAAGCGCACAAGTATTAGTCAGCTTTTTGCTACTATTACAAAATACCCCCGGTAGGCTAACTTATAAAGAAAAGAGGTTTATTTACGTGACAGGGTTTTATTTATTTGCTTTTCTTTAATGTTGCTTTGTTTGCAAGATTGAACCCAGTATCTTCTTCACGCTAGGCGAACATTCTACCACGGAGCTGTGCACCCAGCTCGAGCTCACTGTTTTGGAGGCTGAAAGTCCAAGGGCAGACGGCCCCATCTATTGGACCTGTGGGGAATGTCCCCTTGGCTGTGTCACAGTGTGGCAGATTGTGTTGTGTTGGGCGTGTCCCATTGCTAAACAGGAAGTAGAGAGTGACTCAAGGTGGGCTTGCTCTTGTAATACTTTGTGCTTTTGCAGAATGGCCTCAGTCCCTCCCAAGAGCTGTGACCTCAGTGACCTAATATCCTCCTCCTGCCACACCACCTCTGCCAGGTCTCATGACCACACTGAGCCCCAAGCTCCAGCGCCTGGACCTTCGGGAGAGAGACCACACCCAGCCCACAGCAGGTCTGGATTATCATACCTCCTTTTTCTTCTTCCCCGCTTTCCTTCTTGTTAATGTGGACAATTTAAAATATGGACCATCATGTACTTCAACAATTATCAGCTGGGACTATAGCTCAGTGGCACCAAAACAACAACAACAGAAAACCCAAACCAAACAAATGAACCCAAAAAACAATTATCAGTCATTTCAGCTTCATTTTATGTAAAAACATCACATTTTTTTTTCTGGAGTACTTTATTTTTTTTTATTTTTAAAATTTTATTTAAAGAGAAAAAACAAAAAAGAAAACAACCAAACAAAACAGAAAAAGGGTAGTAACAATACAGAATTCCAAAGGCAAAAAATAAAAGAACCACAAAAACAACAACAAAACAAAAACAAAAACACTAAGAAATCGCCACTTGATAGGTTACATACTGTCATCATTGGAAATAGTTGTTCAAGTTACAAAATTAAAGCATACAAAGTAGACATTCAAACAGTGAGACTGTTAACAGTTCTGCTCAACAATCTAACAAAAACAGTAATATGGTCATCTATCTTACACACTTAAACATACATGCAGTTATATCCTTTAGAGCACTTTCTTTTCTCATCTTTTTTTAATATATATATTTAAATTTTATTTTAAGGGAGGTAAAATTAAACACAACAAACCAGAACAGAACGGAACCTAAGAAAGCATAAATTTCAAAGCTATACAACCAGGGATCTTCATTATCTGTCATATTGTATCTTGTTTTCTTCCAAATGGTTGTCCATATCTTTGCATATGGGGAGCTCATACTAAATACCATAGCCAATTTTTTCACAAGATGTGTAGTTCACTGGCTCCCACTTGCTAAAGGGGGGGACATGGGACAGGATGACATGAGATGTCTGATTCTCAGCCTGCCCACCAGCAGGATCACAGCCACCCCCCAGAGAAGGAAGGAGCTCCTTGTTCTCCCGGCACCCTGAGTCAACCGCACGGTGCAGGTCCCGAGGCGCCAGGGCCCCCCAAAGTCCACCATACTCACCTGCTATTTCTTTCTGATGAATTGATCATTCCATTTCCAAAGTTCTGAAATGGCCATCAGAGCACAGAAAGAATTCTCTTTAGTCTCCTGTTTGAAACCAGCAGCTACAGCAATCTGCTGGCCTTGCTTCAGGGCCACTTTCTGGAGTACTTTAAACATCATGTCATTTCACCTCTATATACATGTGTTTACCAGATAGGGACTCTTTGAAACATGTAACCACCATGCCATTATCATAACTAATAAAATCTAATAGTGTCCATATCCAGTCCGTATTCAGATTCCCCTGGAGCTGGTGGAGCTATCGGAGAGAGGAAACAGGCCCCAGAGACCCAGGGCAGGAGTTAGGTCGGAGACCTCTCCCTGTGGGAATGCGCCATGCTTGGATCCTGGGCACAACAATTTTTAAGTATGAGGCTTTTTCTTTTCCTAAGCCACCCTGGGCTCAGAGTGAACAGGGTCGGTGTGTGACTGACAGGGTCCATGTATGGAGGGTGTGGGGGAGGTAGAGTCACAGGACAGGGGTGAGGACTCTGGGTACTGGCTCCAGAGCACCCGGGCAGCCACTCAGTGTGGGTCTCAACTTGGCCCTGTGTATTGCTTCCTCTCTGGGGAACAAAAGCCCAAGCTATCAGCATCCATTTCCTGCTCTATGGCTCTAACTACCCTCTTCCCTCCGCTGCTTCCCTGCACAGTTTCTGCTCTTTGTTTATTTGCAACACAGATGATTGAACACAGGGCCTTCACAGTGAACTACATATCCCCAGCCCTTTCTTTCTTTTTGATTTTGAGATTCTGTCTTATTTAGTTGCTAAATTGCCCAGGCTGGGCTGGAACTTGCTGTCTTCCTGCCTCAGCCTCCTAGGGAGCTGGAATTATAGGCATGTACCACCATGTCTATTAATTTTCTCAGGATTTTTTTTCCCCAAAGGATTCTCCTGCTCCTATACAAAAATGATTCCAGTTTTAAATGCTGGCATGTCACAGGCACTCAATAAATATTTGCCCAATGCGTCATCAGTCTTGTGGATATTGCGGCCAGGACATGAGACAGTGGGCAGGGGAAGGAGCTGAGGGAGGCTCAGTGGGGTCCTCAGGGCCTGCGCCATGGCTCCAGGTCTGTTCTTCCAGGAAAATGGGAATGCCACATTCAAGGCATTCCCAGAGGATTCCAACGTTTGGTTTGCCTCCAGGGGGCCTGTGACCTCCCAGGCTTGGTTGATGGCACCTCAAAAAATGGGGAGTGCATCTACTAATGGAGTCAAAGTCAAAGTGCCTGTGTCCATGTCCCAGGTTGGCCTGTGACCCCTCTGTGCCTTTGTTTCCCCATCTGTCAAATGGAGATAGCAATTAGACTATTGGTAGGAATAAGACAGGAAGTGAGTAGAGGTGTCCAGTGGCAGATGCTGTGTGTCCCCCATTCCAAGGACTCCACCTCTGAGCAGGGGACCCAAGAGCCAATTTTGGTCCTTCCCCACCTCTTGGTCCCTCTGACCCAGAACCACCCCCAGTGAATTCTAACATCTGCTTCAGATGTGATCTTGAAGTGCCTAATAGCTACATTAAAAGCATTTAAAAGAAGTAAAATTAATTTAAATTGTATTTAGCCCCATATATCAAACCCATGACACTTTCAACATGAAATCAATATAAAAAGCATCAATGAGATATTTTACATTAAAAAATAATTTGTTTTGAGCAAACTCTCCAAAATCTGGCATTGGTGCTATACTTACTGAAGAGGACCAGCCATGTGGTGGGACTCCGATGGCCATGAGAGGCTGGAGGCCCTGTGTCAGGCCCGCAACTTGAGCTGGTGACCGGGTTCCTTAGGTGCTGTCTCACCTGCTCCCTCCCTGTCACCTCTCTGATCTTTCAGACTTCTGCTGAGAACTTGCAGCCAGAATTTATACCAGGGACTTGCAACAGGTCTCCCACTCTTAGTTGCAGCTGGCTTTACATTTTGAAGCCAGAGAAAATTTCCTAAAAGGCAGAACTGGTCATTTGTCACCCTTGTTCCAAATCCCTCAGGGCTGCAACTTTGGCCTCCTATGCCTCTCGTGACATGTCCCAGCCCAGCTAGGGTGGCCTCATTTCTTACTGTCACCCCACATTGTCTTTGCTCAGTCAACACCTGGACCATTCTGCACACACCCCTCACTTTCTCTCTGGGAAATGGCTGCTCCTTCTGAGGACTGAGCCACTTCAGGGCTCTTCAGGGGCGCATTAACCCCCACAGGCCCGTCAAGCTGTGCATCCCTCTCCCAGGCCTGTGCACGAGTCTGACTGTACGGTGACACATGCTTTATACCTATGTGTTCACTTCCCTCTCCGTCCATCCGCTATGAGCTCCTTAGCGTGGCCTTTCCTGTCTGGACCATGAGTGCTGAGCCAGGACCAGCTCATCTCAGCAGATGCGACTTCCCAACCTGTATGTAGGGCTTGCCCAGAGCTTCGTGTATACTGAAGAATGCAATGAGAGACGATTCTGGAAGGGCAGTTTGGGGCCAGGCTGTGCAGAGCTTTGAGTGCTGCACCAAGGAGAGTTCAGACTTTATTCTGTTGGCAATGGGGAGCCACTGCAGGCTTTGGGGGAGGGCAGCTAGGGTGAGAGATGAAGTCAGCAGGAACTTTGAGCTTTCTGGTTCAGGGTAAGATCAAATCCTCATTTGCTTCTGAAAAATCCTAGCAAACGACACATTATGCTTCTTAGAACTATCTTTTCTGAAGGCCACTTAGGTTGGGGAAAGAAAGGAACAAATACATGCCGAGCTCCTATCAGGCCTGTATGTCCCAAGTATTGTACATATGAATATACAAAGTGTGACTGAAACCAGGTGAATGTTTAAATTTTAAATTATATTACTGTACAGGGGCTGGGAATACAGCTCAGTGGAATAGCACCTGCCTGGCAAGTGCAAGGTCCTGAGTTCAATTCCTGGTAATAAGCCCCCCCCCAAAAAAAACCCAACATATATTACTGTAATAGACAAAATATTGCCCCTTGTTTCAAACGCACTTATCCCATCCTTCTTGCCATTTTCCAAAGCAGCTCTGCACCTTCCCTTTCCTGAGTGTTTTTAGCTGCATTGCTGTGGCTGCCTCAGTGTTCTTAATTGATTCAAAATACCTCCTTTTTGTGGTCATTTTGACTTTGGGGAACAGCAGAAGTTTCAGAGCGGGTGCCAGACATGGTGAATAAAGTGGACAAGGACACATCGTTTTTATGAGCCTGCGTTTCTACTGGATGGCAATGAGGAGCAGTATTCAGTGTATTTTTGATCACAGCTCACAAAGACCCTTGAGAAAGAGGACTTCCAGAACTGCTTCAGAAAGTGGCAAGAACAAGGGGAGGAGTGTGTGTGAAGAGAGCGGGAGGATTTAGAGGAGGGATTCACCACAGTGTGTCTTTTACTATAATAAATCATTTTTATTTAAGCACACAATTTTTTTGATCAGCCTTTTGACCAGTGGCCCCGATGCGAACATGATCTTTCCATTTTGAGAGAGAAGACTGAAGTTCAGAGAGGTTAAGGAGACTGCTCAGGGCAGTAAGTATCTGGACTGGAGTTGTGTTTGGGACTGAAGCCATCCTGGAGAGCAGGCAGAGAACAGCAGGGAGCCAGGAAAGAGCTGGGGCAGGGCAGGGTTAGGGCTGCCCGGAGCAGAGCTGACCCCTGTACTGGGTAGGAAGCAGCTTCTGGGAAGCACTGGGAAGCATACACTGGGCTGTGTCCTTCCTGATGTCCCTCTGGGTGGTTCTTCGAGGCCAGAGGAAAGATGCAACAGAAAGCAACTCAGTGGAATCAAACTGCTTCATGGGGCCTGGGGACAAGACGATCCTTACTTGATTTGCCTCCTCCTCATAAGATTTTGATTAATTTCACTAGGTCTTCTGGTCACAACCAAAACCTTCGGTTTAATAATGCCTTAATTAAAAAATCCCTGGAATAATTTTTGGCTTCCTTTGGCATGAAAACATTTTCCCCTCAAAGTCTTTAATTCCTCAGTCATTTATTTTTGCAATTGAGGGTAATTCCATAGAAATGGTTGGCCTTTTTTTTTTTTAGTTCAAACAACCTTGGATTCCCAAAACAAGACAGCAGGCAATCAGCAATAGTTTCTATACTGCACATTGTTATCCTCCAAATAGTTGCTCGGACTACTAGATACAGGCATGCAAAGTTAATCAAACAATATAAACCCTAAGTTATTTCTTTACTTCAATTGCTATCATTTCAGCAATTTTGAGTGTGTGGCCTCTAATTTCTTCTATGTCTATATCTCCTGGGTTTATTCTGGGTGAGATATAGGCATGCAAAATTTATCAAACAGTACAAGTACTAAGTTGTTTCTTCAGCTTCTATCATTTCAGAAATTTCAGGTGTGTAACTTCCAATTTATTTTGTCTACGTCTCCCAGACTTGCTTGCTGGGGGCGTGGCTTCCTCTCTGGCCCCACCCAGGCTGGCTTTCTTGGGGAGGCTTTGGCTTCTTTTCCTCCAGGCCTCCTCTGGCTGGCATGGTCTTCTCATTTTTGCTGGATTCCCTGATTATCTCTCTCCATGGGCTTTAAGTCTCACTTCAGATCCTTTCTGGGTCCAAGGGACCCACTTCCGCCTTTTTTCTCTTCCTCATGTGGCTATATTCCAGTGTCTGGACACCAAATCTTGAAGAGTATCTTTCTCTGCTGCTCACCACTCCACCATCTTCCCAGGAGTCTATTGTTTATTTTGAGATAGGGTCTTACTAAATTGCTAAGTTGCCCAGGCTAGGGTTGAACTCCTGCCACAGGCCTCACCTGTGCCACCAGGCTGGGTCACCTGCTGGGTCTTTTTTTTTTTTTTTTTGGTACCGGGGATCGTGTATATACTTTTTTTTTTTTTTTTTGCGGTACTGGGGATTGAACTCACGACCTCACACTTGCCAGGCAGGCGCTTATGCCACTGAGCTAAATCCCCAGCCCAACCTGCTGGGTCTTAATGAATGATTTTATAATCGCATTCCACTCTGCTTTAGCCCTCTCTTTTTTCCAGCTTCTCCATCATGGGCTGATCTGGAACACTGTTCAACTTCAGCCAGACACTTGGTAATAGTAAATGGCAGTGAGGTTTTAGGATGAAGACAGCATGTTCATTCTCCTTCCGGGTCTCAGCAGCAGGGCAAAGCCACCTTGGGAAACATGACTGTTGTCATCCAGTCTAGGATCCAGCAACACACATGAGCAGCAGCAGGAGGGGCAGGGTGGTGCAGGTCAGGCAAACTGAAGCCTCTGGTGTCGCATGCCTATGTGAGGGGAGGGTATGAGGGCAGCATTTTCTTTTTTCAGCACTGAGGATCGAACCCAGGGCCTTTGCACTGGTGGCAATACCACCTGATCTCAGAGGTCCAGCACTTGCTCTCTGTCCCTGATGCTGGATTTGCTTCCTGATGTTCAATCCCTACCACTCCACTTTCCAACCTGGATCTGGAGAGGGCTCAGGATCCCTATTGCCACCACTGCCTAAGCCTAGTCCCCCAAATCCTCACAAGTGACTCCTCATGGGTTTGCTTTTGAGTCCTGGATAAGAACTGAGGCTGAGAATGGACTCAATCCTGAAGTCAGGAGTAGAAGGTGTTGGGGACTGACTGCTTTACATCACAGCTCTGTGGCTCACCTGACAGCTGCTCAGGAGGGGGCTCTATCCGGCCCTCTGGGGAGTCTGGGCCTGTGTACAGGCATGTGTGCCTGGAGTTTCACAGGTGTGCAGGCTGGGCCCTAGGCAGAGCCCACAATATCTCCCTTGTACCTTGGTCCCGCTGGTCCTTGATGATGGCTCCTTCCTTACCTTACAGCCTTATCGAACACCTCCTTCCTTCAGGTCCTCTTTGAGCCTACTGTGGGTCGCCACTTTTCCTCACTCCCTTGAGCTGCCAACTTGACTTAAAGGACATTAGCGGGCAGTGTCTCTATCACTCTGCCAAAGGATCCTGTGCCTCTAGAAGCCATGTCTAACCTGCTGGGTGCCACCAAGGCCTCCAGCTGTGCAGTTCAGTCTGCCACCGAGTACGATGGCTTGGTGAGAATGGAAGAGATCTGTTTACTCAGTGGAAGAGGATGTGACCAGGTTCTACAACTGTGCAGATGGACAGTCGTTGTCGTAATCTGTTTTCTGTTGCTATAACCAATTACCAGAGATGGAGTAACATACAGAATAGAAGTTTATTTGGTTCACAGTCCTGGAGGCTGGAAAGTCCAAGGGCTGGTGCTGGCATCCAGTGAAGGCTCTTTTGCTGCAGAATAACCTGGCAGAGGGCATCACGTGGAAAGGCAGAGAAAATGTGCCCGCTCGGTGTCTCTTCCACTTCCTATAAAGTCAGGCACCATCATGGGGACCGACCCTCATGACTCCTATAATCCTAGGCACTCGATAATGCCCCACTTCTGAATATCATTAACATGGATTTGGGGGCTATGCTGCCAACATATGAACTTCAGGCAAACATATTCAAACCACAGGAAACATTGACAAAGGCCCCTTTAAAAAGCCACTAAACCACGCCTGTGTCCTTAGTGAATTAGGGAATATCAGGCAATGCCACAGTAACAACTTTACCCTGACATCTCAGTGGACAGACAGACTCAGGAAATGTGTCCAGGGCCAGTTGTGGATATGAGGGGCTTCTAACAAAGTTATTCAGAGATTCAGGTTACAAAGGCCTGGCCCAGGAAATATAAGTTGTGACAGGGACAGGAGGGCTTGGAGGACCCATACTTCACGCTTCTCTCTCAGGTCCTGGAGTGGCACAGGTCTCTTCCACGTATTACCCTTTGGCCAGACCTGGTCTCATGGCTCCGTCTAGCTGCAAGAGAAGCTGGCAAGCAGAAGCACAAGTGAGACAGACACTGGCGATCAGCAGGAACATCTACCACATGTGTCAAGGACACACAGGGAGAAAAGTCTACAGTTTATTAGACTCCTTCCTTGCTTCATGGTCTAGAATCATGGTTTTAAAACCATAGGTCAGCCAGGAATGGTGGTGCATGTCTGTAATCCCAGGACTCAGGAGGCTGAGGCAGGAGGATCATTGCAAATTTGAGACCAGCCTGGGCTATGTAATGAGTTCAAGGCCAACCTGAATTACATAGTGAGACCTTGTCTCAACAAATAAGCATAGGTTTTTGTGTGTGTGTGTAAAACATAGATCATAAGTTCCCTTAATTTCAACATTCTTGCCAGATGTTACTTCACTTTCTGCTTGGATACCTCTAATGATGGGGAACTCACCCCCTCCAATGCAGCAATATCCAACTGTGACAATCCCATTAAAAATATTTCCTCTATATTCTGCTAACATCTTCCATGCATTGGCTTCAAGTTCATCCTCTAAAATGAGTTTGATACATGTTTCTAGTCCTCAAGGTCACACTCTTATGACCTACTTCCTCTAAGCAGGAACCCCATGAAGCAGATGGGGGTCCATGTCCAGGAGCACTGGGGAGAAGCCCACCTGGGTCACACTGCGTGCTCCTGGCCGAGGCAGGAGCTGCCTGGGCGGCAGCACAAAGGAGTGGCTGGGACAAGATGATGCTGCTCAGGGAGGTCCTCTATCGGTGCTGTCTTTGAGCCTCTGAAACACAAGGGAAGTGTCCAGCAGGCTGGATGCAGGGAGAGAGAGGCGGGCATAGTGGCACACACCTGTCATCCCAGCTCTCAAGAGGCAGAGGCAGGAGGATCCTTGCAAGTTTGAAAGTACAGTTTCCATCACTTTCTAACAATGCCATCTAATTATAATGCCATTGGTGGATCAATCCACTTGACGAAATTAAAGCCCTCATTATCCAATCACCTTCTTGAACACCCCATATCTGAACACATGAGACTTTTGGGGGACATTTTAGATCTAAACCATAATACTCTCCTGAGTACACACTCTCTCTTTTCTTTCTTCCTTCTCTTCTTTCAATACTGACGATTAAACCCAGGGGTCCTCTGCACTGATCTCTATCTGCAGCCTCCCCCCCCCCCACCTTTTTAAAGTTTTGTTTGCTGAGATAGGGTCTTGCTAAGTTTCCCAGGCTCTACTCCAACTTGTGATCCTCTTTCCTCAGCCTCCTGGAAGGCTGCAGATGTGCACTGCCACAGCGGGCTTCTCCTATTTTATAGCTTCAGTCCCTTTATTTCCCATGATGTGATCTTGTTAAGCTCCCTGGGAAGCTGCTCTTGTTTAGCTGTGGCTGCATTAGCAAGTGGTTAGACTTATCACCACGTCTGAGTCGGGCTTCCATAATGGATGCCACTTTTTTTGTGTATGGCTGTTTCCATATTTTTAAAGCATTTTTTTTTTCAGTTTTACTTTCAACACTTCTTTTTCTCCATTTTCAAACTGCTGCTTGAGATTACAGGCTACTGTGGTAGGTGTCTAATTTGCTGTTTTCTGATCACCCAGCTCATTGTCAGTGTGTGGGGAAAGAGCCCAGCTTACACCTGTAGGGGTGCCCAGCAAATACGTGCTCATTTTTACAGGAACTGGGTGGGATTTGGGGGTATCCTGGTAGAGAAGAAAATTCAGGGTAGGAATCTTCCTTAATGTCCATGTTCTTTCCATTTTTGTGCTGACCAAGGACAGAACATTTGGAGCAAAAGAGTGAAATCCTTTCAGGGGGACCCCCTCCTACTCCCTGGAGTTCACCGGGACCCTTTGCTGTTATTCCAGGATCAGAGCAGCGGGGTGCACAGGCTGCGGGAGAAATTGGCACTGAGACCACTCTGCTCTTTCTGCTGCCTTCCTGGATTCTGGACGCTGTAGACTCCACGTCCTGTTGGGATCGGTGCAGATGGGGCGGGGAGATTCCTGGTTTAGATTAGCAGGAGGATTTATCACACCAGAGGTCAGTGTTTACCTTGGCCTTGGCTCGGTGAGTCCTTCCTCCCCTGCTCAGCGGCTCTCTGCTAACTTAGCAGAACCGCAGCTCTGCTTTCTGTCGGGAAGGGGACGCCGAGAGGATGTCTTATCCGAAAGACCGGGAAACCTCACGGCCGGGAGCCTGGAGCCTGCACGGAGAAATATGACTCCTGTTTTGTCCCATTTCTAGGGCACTTCCTCTCTCACAGAAAGAGAAGGACGGGGTCAGGGACAAGTCGCCTCCTCTCTGCTTCTTCTGTAAAGGGGACATGATGGGAATTGCTGCCCTGCACACAGCAGAGTGTCATGAGAGGTCAAGGACATAAGGACTTAGACAGCACTTTGTCCACAGTGCCGTTATTTGTCCAACTTCTGTCTCAGTGAGGGTCTGGGAGTTATGTGATTGCCAAAGGTCACCGAGGAAGCAAGGAAGGGGCCAGCACCAAAACCAGAGGCTCCATCCCCAGCTTTTTTTTTTTTTTTTGACACAGGGTCTCAGTCACGAAGTTGCTTTGGCTGGGCTCAAATTTGAGATCTTCCTGAGTCAGCCGCATAGGGTGCTGGGATTGTAGATATGTACCGTCACTCCATACCTTCCATGCTGCATGTTTTGGGCTTTTGTTGGTGACAATGGCTTCTGCTTGTCTTGGAGATTCATCGTGTATCCCAAGCACGCCAGGGGCACCATCTTGTAACAGAGACAAGTACAACTGTGGAGAGCTGACTGACCCACCAGGTGGACAGGGCAGCTACACTGAGGAACTTGCAGGCGTCTCTGTGGAGGCTGCGACCTCAGGGCTGCTCAGACTTTCCCACTTTTGCTGCTACCACATGCATACTTTAAAAAGAATGTAAATCGACCTTGTTATTCCATACCATTCCTATGTTTGTTTTAAAATAAAGTTTTCGGGCTGGGGAGTTAGCTCAGCGGTGTAAGTGCCTGCCTGGCAAGCATGAGGTTGTGAGTTCAATCCCCAGTACCAAAATAATAATAATAATAATAATAATAATAAATAAAGTATATTTTATATCATTGGACATGAAGTAAGATGTACCAAGTTTTGTCAACTGAGAAAGCCCCGCGCTGTACTGGATCTGAACATTTTAGCTGCCTCACTTTGGGGACTTGAGATGCACGTTGTTTTTAAATTCCCTTTCTTGGGTAAGCTGGAGACTTTTGTAGATAAATGGATGTAATTTGAGAATATACTCATCAGTGAAATAAATAAGACACATGTGTAAACGTGTTGTTTCATTAGTGTGAGAAGTTGAAAGAAACAACATATGTATATGCATATGCATGTATATATAAAAATAGTTAAGATAGTTATACTTCTGATTTCTCTGAGTTTGCTGAAGAGAAAGCTTTGTGCTGGTACTGTTCAGACAAGTGAGTGCAGACGTCTTATGCTCTGGGTGAATGATTTGGGGATGACAATGCACAATGTATGTACCATTGTTGCCTCCTGAAAAAAAATTTTTCCTTTCTCATCGGAACCCCTGAATAATAATTATTAATATCTAGCGAATATTATAGTGTAAATATATTTTATAGTTCATTTGGTCCTTTTAGCAAATCCATAAGTCAGGCACTGTTATTTTTCTGATTTTAGAGATAAGGATGCTTAGAGAAGTTAGCAGGTGTTGGCAGAGTTGGATTCTACCAGCTGGTTTTATCCTGGGGAGGGCAGAGTGGCATGCCACAGAATCCTGCTCCACCCCTCTCGGCTGCCATGCCCCTGGCTGGGTGGTGCCAATGCTAAAACTCTTGCTTAAAAGAGGGACAACTTCAAACAGTGGTGTGTGTCTGTAGTTGCCTTGGAGACAGGACCCGAGGTTGAAGGAAAGAGGGAATCACAGAAATCAGGGCCTTGAAGAGACAGCTTGCCCTCTTTCCTTCTCACATACAGCTGCGGGGAGGACCAGAGGGGCAGATTTGCTGCAGATGACACAGCAAATCAGCAGGGCAGCCAGGAACAGTCCTGGGCTCTGAATCTAGGTGGTATGGATGACATCACATTTTTCCTATTGATTTCCTGCATCTTTGGCCATTTACCCTTCATGATCTCAGTGCAGCCACCTCTCCACACTGGCATCTGTCTTTTGAAGGGAAGAGGCCAATTTTAACGCCCTCGCAGAGAACAGTGTAAGCACCTTGAGGGTGGAGCCCATGCTGCTTCTGTCTCCAAATGCTGTCACAGTGCCGGGCACACACAAGTTGTCCAGTCAATATCTTTGGTCCAGAGTGAAGCTATTGTCCCAGAAATGAAGAAGACCAAACCTGGCCACTGCCCTAGTCCTGGAGTTTCTGGGATGCGTTCATTATTCTCCTGAATGTTTTTGTCCTAAAATAATCCTGTGCTACATGGAATGCTGAAACAAATGAATTTAAGATGGAAAAAAAAAAAAAAGAAATTCCTGTCCTCTTATTGTAATGCCTACAGCATCAAAACAGCTACAGCAACATGGGATTCCTCTGACTTCTTACATCTCGTTGTGCAAGTCGAGGAGCAGAAGGTGGAAGACAGGTTTCTGGGGGAAATGACCTCAACATTTATTAGGTGTCAGCCAAGTGCCCAAGGAGCTCAATTCAGATTCCTCTTTGGGGAAGCACTGAAAATCCCCAATAACCTAAATTCTCCAAATCGTCTAGGCTTCAGGGGAGAGATGGACGGTGAGAAGAAGGAAGTGATCTGATGTCCAAGTTACACATTTCCCATTAAGGGGCTGTCTGTGCTGAGATGACTGGCTCTGCCTCCATGACTGAGACCCAGGACCTGGGACATGTGGCCATCCCATTAAAAAAGCTGAGCTGGGCTGGAGATGGAGCCCACCCAGCAAGTGTGAGGCCCCAGGATCGATTCCTGGTACCAAGCAAGAAAGAGAGAAAGAAAAGAAAAGAACAGAAAAGAAAAGAAAAGAAGAAAGACTGAACTGGGATTTAAGAAAACTAAATGATAAGATGTGTAACTTAGGAAAAGTGTGAGGGGAGTTGGATAGTTTATCCTGGGAGATGTGTGCAAGAGAGTGCACATGGACTGTGTATATATGGGGATACATGGACATATGTGTCAAAGATATGGGGACAAGATAGGAATCACGAGAGCTGGGCTGTCCCAGTGCATTTGCAACAGCATCTTTTAGTCTTTCCCTAACAGTAGTCCTATAATCCATTAACAGAATGTGCTGTGGTTGTCCCATCATTCGGGTCTCTATAGGATGGCTTCCCTCCAGTTTTGGAGGTGTCTCACACAATGGGGGCTTCCCACCCACCGCAGGGCAGCCCAGCCTCCAAGGCTCCCAACTGGGGCATGGAGCACAGGCTGGGTTTCTGGTCCCACGGATCCTACTGCAGGGTCCAAGTACTGTGGGAAAAGACCAACCTGGGGCCAGGCTGGCCTTGGACTCCATGTGTGGTCTGGAGCTTGGTTTTCCCATCGGTAAAGGGGAAATTGTATTCCATCTTCCTGGACCCCCTTTCTGAATCAGATGCCCCACCAAGTGGGGATTCTGACCTAGAAGAGTAGCAGGCAAGGTCAAGCCTGGGAGTCAAAGAGAAATAGAAGATGGGGAAAGTCCTGGCCAGCTGTTCACAGTTGTAGTGGTTTGGCCTAACGAACTTTGCCTAATGAGAGAAAGATGTGTAGCTTTTTAGTTTAACATTTTTAAGCCTCAGTTTCCACCTATGAGAAATGGGAGTGGTACCATCTCACACGAGGACAAACCAACCACATTGTCCAGGTGAAATGGCCAGGCACGGAAAATGTGCTCCACGAGGCATTCGCGGATCCGAAATGTGTATTGGGTGCCTGGGTGTAAGGTCTCGTGCTGGGGGCGCACACTCGAGCCCTGCAGCCGCTGCGCCTCCTCCACTCTGGGCCGCCGAGGGTTAAAGAGAAAGCCCCACGCCCCCTTTGGCGGCGCAGAGCCCACCTCGCCGAATTTGAAAAGGCGGCCCCGGAGAGGCGTGGGCGCCCCCCAGAAGCTTCCAGCGCCGACCCCGGCTCTGCGCGCTCGCTGCCCGGCTCGCTCTCTCCCTCCCGGCCGGGGCCGCGGGTTCGGTTCCGCCGCCGGTGCGCTCCGGATCCTTCTCGCTCCCGCCTGGGACGCCGAGTCCTCGCACAAGATGAGGCTGGCTCTGTTCCTGCCTTGGGCGTGCTGCTGTCTCTGCGGCTCGGCGCTGGCCACCGGCTTCCTCTACCCCTTCTCGGCCGCGGCCCTCCCGCAGCACGGCTATCCCGAGCCCGGCGCCGGCTCCCCGGGCAGCGGCTACGCGGGTCGCCGGTGAGTGGTGGGGACTCGGAGGCCCGGGGGTCGGGGGCTGGGGCCGCGCGGCGGGGCTCCGGGGGTCTCTGGCTGCGCCCTCCCTCTAGGCTGCGGGCTCGGGTGGAGGTGGCTTCGACCTGCAGCTGGGGCGCGAGGGGCCGCACGGAGGGGAGCGCCGAGGGGGCGCGCGCGGCTCGCTGGGCTCCATGCTCAGCTCCCCACGACCCCCGACTCATTTGGCCCCACAGTGCTCACCTGCAAGCCCGAGGCTTTGTGTCGCGAGCTGTTCCCCGGTGGCCAAAATCCGGATTTCACGTCTGAATCCTCTGTCGTTCCGGCCGGCAATATCGGGAACACCACTGGGTCCAATGTTTAGGGCCCAGGACGCAGAGGAACCTAGGCTGCGGCTCCCTGGCCACGCGAACGTGGGACCATCTGCGATCCTCCGGTTTCGCTGTGGGTTCGGGGAAGCAGCTGGGATCACCCAGCTCTAGGTGCGGGGACCCGCCAGCCACCTCCTCCGAAGCCGGCAGGTGGCGCCCTGGCTGCCCTGGGAAGGTCAGGGCTGAGTCTCCGGTGCCGCTTTTGAACTCCCACTGCGGTAGCAATCGAGAAAACGGTGCTTGCCTCTTGGCTTTTCTCCATTTAATAACTGCAGCTCGCACCCCTGTACTGGCCCTCTAAAACACCCCATCTGCAGTAGTACATTCCCCCTTTTGATCCTTAAACCGCCCTGGGGTCAAAGTTTTAAAATATTATTTTTCCCTTACCGGAGAAAACTGAGGGCCAGAGAAGTTTCCCAAGTTTAGGGACAGCTCGAGGCTGATCCCTATGTTCTGCAAATCTGGTGCATTCTGCCGCCTTACTCTGCTTATGCAAGAGCCTGGACCCCCTTTCTCTTTACCCCGTTGACATTTTACCAAACCCAAGGCCCACTACAATGGAGTCTGGCAAGGCCTTATACTGAGGGACAGGAATGTTTTGTGCTGGGAGTGCCAGACACTTCATGGCTGGAGAAGGCAGCGTCCTGAAAAAAGAATCACAGAGCCCTGGAAAAGTTTGCACGCAATTCAGCTTTCCTCTTTTGGTTTGGAAATACTTCCTGGAGACTTCACTTATTCAGCCAGTACCTACAAAAGTGTGACTCCTGCACCTTCCTTCTGAGAGCAACCCTAAGCTTCCCAAGTGCAGAATTGTACAAATAGCAGGATCCAAGTTATGAAAACTAAGCAAAATGGACCTGCATAAGTAGATTAATGCTTAGAAAAAGTTTTTAGGACTCCATTTCCAGTAGTTAACCATATGGAGAGGTCTGAGGGCTAGTGTTACCCCCCCCCCTCCAACTCCATCTGTGTGTTTGCATCCAAGCCTTCCATCAACTTCAGATTGAGAATATTTGGGAAAAATTTGCATCTGTACTGACTGTGTACAAACTTGTCATTGTTCTTTAAACAATATAGCATAACAACAATCTCCATAGACTTTGCATTGCATTTGGTATCCTAAGCCATCTAGAGGTGACTGGAAGTCCATAGGGGGACTGTGTAGGTTTTCTGCAAAGAATCTGCCATTTCATATCAGGGACTGGAGCATCGTAGGCTGGGGGAGGCTATGGGGTCAGTTCCTTGTGGATCCTGAGGGATGACTGCAGCAGCATTCCCTTCTGTCTTGAGTCTTGTCTGTGTGTTATACTAGTGCATCTATATTCACCCATTACTTTTGTAATAGATAAGCGTGAGAAGGGGGAGGGAAAGATGGGCTAAGAGGAGCTACAGATGAAGGAAATAAACGGGAACCTTGATCTATGCTCCAGTAGGCTGCAACTTAGAATTTATACAAAATGTAGAGAGGATTGTTTTAGAGCTGAGTGTGGTGGTACATGCCTGTTAGCCCAGATCTCTGGGAGGCTGAGGCAGGAGAATCACAAGTTTGAGACCAACCTGGGAAATTTAGCAAGACCCTGTTTCAAAATTAAAAAAAAAAAAAAAGGCTGGAGATGTAGTCCAGTGCAAAGTCCCAGTACAAGAGTTTAATCCTCAGTACAAGAAAGAAGTGGGGGGGGCAGGAGAGGGTTCTTGATTGTTTAGAAGGCCATTTCCTGTAGATCTTAAAACCTGCAATGGGGGTCACTGGTGATTTTCACCAGACAGAGTTGTTCAAATGCAAAGTTGAAGCTGAGGGGAAACCCACATTAGCTGGAAAGGCTGCCCTAAGGACTGAGCCCCCACCCCAACTGTCTTATTCTTCCTAACAAGCCCGACCCATTTGTGAAACTCCCTCAAGTATGCAAATCCCTCCCTCCTGCAGATGTTTATTGGGGGCCTTGTGTATTATTCCCCCCACAACCCCCAACTCCAACCCTAAAGAGCCTGGAATAAGAACCAGAGAAAGGGCCCTACGTCTGCTGGTGGAGGCAGAAGTTTTAATGTGGAAAAATGACAAAGTTTTATATTAATTCTTGAAATAGGCCTGTTCCTCTAAGGGAAAACAGAACTGCAATGGGACATGGGGTCCAGACAGCAGGCTTATGGGGCAGGGTGAAAGGACAAAGTTACCTTTTGCCTTTTCTCTGAGGAACAATGTTTATTCCATAAACCAGTTGCTCCTGTCCAGGGCCATGTGCTTGGAGGTAAATGTTCACAGATATCACCAAGGTAACAAATTGTTCAATAAGTATGCCCCATTTTCCAGTGTAGATGTCTTTGTCCATTCCCTATTGCTATAACAAAATACCTGGGGCTGGAAATTTTATAAAGAAAAGAGGTTTATTTTGGCTTATGAATTTGGAGGTGGGAAGTGAGCTTGGGCAGAGAGGCCAAAATGCAAGGGGTAACCTTGCTTTATTACAATCCTGTCTCAGAATAACTAACCACATCCCTCAAGATGATACCTTGAAAGACAGATATTGACCCCCTCCTGAGCATGCTGGCCCCATGACCTGATCACTTTTTAGAGCTCCCACCATCTTTCAATGCTGGTACCTTGGGTGGCTGGGTCTCTGACATATGACAAATCATATTCACACCAAAGCACTGGACAAATATACCTTCTCAGTGACCTGGAAAACCAGGCTGAAATGAGGGACATTTTGATGCCTTGGGGTTCTGCTCTGGAAAAGGGTGACAGATGGGGAGGGAGTCCAGCCACCCCTACCCTGGCTTCTTTCCACACCCTGAAGTCATCACCCATGGATTTATGGACCCCTCAACCTGCACACCTAGTGTTGTCTCTGCCTATCATGAAATGCCACCCTTGGCTAGGAATGGACACCTTGTCTTTGGAAAATGGCCTGTGACAAGTGGCCCTGAAAATGGATTCTGAGGCAGGGAATCTGAGCCCAAGAGTGAGGTCTAGCACGAGGCAGGGGTTTAGGTGGGGACATTTCCTAGACCTCGAGGATTGGGACCCTGAAGGAGGGTCACAGTTGCAGGAGGGCAGGGCAGGTTCTCCAAAGTGCCTGGCCCAGGGCCAAGGACCCAGTGCCAGGTCCCACGGGACCTCTGAGGGAGGGTATAGGGCGCCTGGTTTCTGGCTCTGGCCCACGTTCACTATACAGACTTGCACAGTTCCCTTAACCTCTCGGAGCTGGAGCTGTTCAGCATCTGCATGATTTGGGTGCCGTGGAGACCAGGACTCCAAGACTGAGGGATGAAAAGCAGAAAGGGATGCACGGATGCTGAGTCTGTAAAATGCGGATCTGACCTCATTCCTGCCTGCCGCCAGCCGGAAACACTGAGCTGCTTAGCCATGTGCCTGGCCCTTCTCCAGCTGGGACAGTCCCCTCTGACCTGCTTTACTCCTCGCTGCTGCCCCTTTCCTCCAGCGCAGCTGCCCCCTTCTCCTGTGGGACATCCGGGTGCACACGGTGCGCTCCCTCCAGCTCACGTAGTAGTCAAGGACGCCTTGACGTCAGACAGGCTCACGTTGGAGGTTGGGAGGCACAGGCCACAGGGTGGCTTTTCAGAAATGACGATCCAGGCGTAGGGCAGGGAAGCCCTCAGGCTACTCTTGGCATGTGTTTCTGCCAGTGTAGAAGCAGTTACATCCTGCTCCAGTGTGCAGGATTTGGATCCATTTGCAGGCTGTCCGGGTTGCGGTGGAATTCAGAACCGCTACTGTGTTTTGTTTCCGTTTGGAAACTCTGGCAAGTTGGTTTGAGGAAGGTCTGATCTCTGCTCTGATGACTCCGCTGAGTCCCAACTCTGCTTCTCGCCTCCCTCTTCGCTTTCTTCCCTTTCTGTCTGCCTCCTCCTGTCTCCCTCTCCGTCTACCCCTTTCCTTCCCATCTCCCAGGCAGGACTGGCTTTGGGTCATTGGACCAGGAACCCCCCCCCCCCGACTTTGATGCTTTCAACTTCTCAGTGTGCTTTGCTTTGCTTGTCTTTAACTTTGTGTCTGGGAAGTGGAGTTTGATGGGACAGTGACCCCTCAGCCCTGGCAGTGTTAGGTGTCCTGCAGCCTCCTGGTCTCCCTGTAGCAGGGGGTTTCCAGCCTTCCCCCACCCTGTCGCTGGGAGCACCTCACCTCTCCCTCCTCACCTCTACTGTGGGACATCCCAGTGCACCCGGTGCTCTACTGGGGTCTGGGTTGGGGCTTGGGGAAAGTAGAGTGCCCCATGGCATAGTGGCTGGTCCTGGACCCACACTGGCAGTGCCAGAGCACGTTCAGAGGGCACCTTGGCCCCAGGAAACCCCCCTTCTCCATCAACAGTATGTGGTTCAGGTGCAATGCCCATGGGCCAGCCTTCCACTGCAGGAAGGTGCCCTGGGGAAGGGGGTGCCGGGCTTGACCTCCCTACTGTGGGCTGGGCACTGAGCACTGGGACCATAGCGGCTGGTGTGTTGTGTGTGCATGGTCGGGGGGGGGCACCTAGGGAAGAGAGAGGAGAGAGAAAAGCTTTGTGTTTTCCCACTTTCAGAATGAAAGGCCTCATGTTTTCTTTTTGCACAGGGCCCCACAGGTTATTTAGCTAGGTGTTTGCTGTATGTCTGTCCTTTCAGCCCAGGGAGCATGCAGACCTGTCCAGAACTTTTTTCTTTTCTTCTTCTTTTCCTCCTTCTCCTCCTCCTTCTTGTAGTTACTGGAGATTGAACTCAGAGCATTCACACTGAGCTGCAACCCCAGGCAGCTGTTTGTTTGTTTGTTTATGTATTTATTTATATTTTGAGACAGGATTTCACTAAGTCACTAAGTTGCCAAGGCTGGGCTCTAATTGGCAATCCTCCTGCCTCAGCTTCCCAGAATGCCAAGGATTACAGATATACCTATCATGAAATCTATATTTTAGAGACCTTCCCCGGTAGTGTTTTTGTGGAGTTTTTTTTTTTTTTTTTTTTTTTTTTGTACAACCAAGTTTGGGAGATACCGTGTTAAGAACAGGAATTCTTTGGATTTCTTTTATCATGGCCCAAAATTAAGAAATAACTTTTATGTTGTGGCCAAGCGCACACACACACACACACACACACACACACACACGTGGATGCACCTCTGAAAGCCGTTTTGTTTTCTGAGACCGCACGTGATGGATGCTCCTTTCCGTGTTTTCCATCCAGTCTGTGAAAAACGTGCGCCAGGCCTCAGAAGGTGGATTCCAGAGCTCCTGGCAGGGTGGTGCCGGGCAGTGTGTGGCACTCGCCCTGGCCACTGAGCCACTTCTCATGTCCCTTCTCCACTGCCCTCACCTCTGCGTCACTGTCTTTGCTGCAGACTGCAGCCCCCTTCTTCCAGGAAGGCCTCTGCACGCTCCTGGCTCTGTTTGTCTCATTTGGGGTGCTCACCACACCCTGTGTGCCTGCGCTGGCTGTGGTTTGGGGACTGAGATCTCAGGTCCCCAGGCTCCTCACCTCTCCTGCTATGCTCACCCCACCCCCACCCTCAATGGCCCTGTCCAACCAGCCTAGGACATGGGTACAGGAGCTGGGACTCAAAGCTGCCCACACCTAACCTGCCCCTTGGGAATGTGAGACCAGTGGGCACCTAGTCACCTGCATTCACTGGGCCCAGGAAGATGCTGGGGACTCCAACATGCGGCTGAGAGGCAGCTCTGGGGATGGAATTGTCATACCATGGGTCCCTGGCCCTCCAACTGCTTCACAGCCCTTTGGAGGTTAGGCCCCTGCCTCCTGGATCCCTGGTACCTTAGTTACTATTGAATTTAGTTGGTTCAAGTTCTGTTATCCTGATTCAGTGCTGGGTATCTGTAATCCCAGTGCCCTGGGAGGCTAAGGCAGGAGGATTCCAAGTTTGAGCCCAACCTGGGTAATCTACTGATTGAGCAAGACCCTGTCTCAAAATAAAACAATAAAAGAAGGGCTGGGGATGTAGCTCAGTGCAATCCCTAGTACAAAAAAAAAAAAAAAAAAAAAAAAAAAGTACCGTTGATCACTGTGTAGATGTTCCTGCTTGCTGTTGGGACAGTGAGGTGACCCAACCTTTATGTTTGATGAGCCCAGACTGGCTGGGGAAGACAGAACCAGGAGCAACTATGGAGTTTGTCGTGTTGCACAAACTGCAAAATGGAGTGGGCAGGAAGGGGCACATGTGCAAATCTTTCCCTAGGGCCGTCTCTGCACCCCAGTTGTCTCACCTATAAAATGAGGATGGTCATAGCGCTTACTTCTGGAGGTTGTCCTGGGGTTTGAGTGAATTCAAAATAGGGAGAAATTCGGAGAGAAACTTTATGGAGGCTGTGGCCATGCCGTGAGGTGATGTGTTGGGGATCCCACAAATATGAGGCCTCAGGACTTAGTTTGTCTTGTGCTGCTATCACAGGATACTTGAGACTGGGTTGTAGAAAGAATAGTGATTCATTTCTTCCAGTCTGGAGGCCAGAAGTTGGAGGTCAAGGACCTACTCTCAAGGTGACAGTGTTAATCCGTTCCTGAGGGCGGAGTCCTCACAACCACAGCTCCGCAGAATCATTTTTCAAGGATGCCCCTGAGGGGTCAGACTCTGAGGGGGCCTTGGAGGATGAACAGGAGTGTTTGGGGCAGTGACTGGGAGGCCATTTGGGGTAGGCAGGCTGCAGGGTGAGGACTTGGAGGCTGTCAGATGGGGCCTGGCTTGTGCCATGTGGTGGATTAACTGATGGTCAACTTGGAACACCCAGAGGAACTGAATCAGTGTGGTGCTGGGTGTGAAAGACCCACTTGAGGATTGTTGTCAACAGCATAAAAAGAGAACTGGAGGGGAAGATGGTGCCTTGTTGATTCTCCTGGAGAAGTTTGTCGCCCTAGTTTTCCTGATATGAACTTGGAGGAACTTGGGTCCTGGCTGTCGCTGAGAAGGCTGCGGTTCTCTTTGGGGGAGCTCTGGTCCTTACCTTGAGTGTTGCTCCCTGGCTCCAGTGCAGATCCCACAGCCTGCTGGCACAGATCCTTCATCCTGCTGGTACAGACTGTCTAGCTTCCACCACTGACCTTTGGGCCTTCCCAGAGCAGATCCTTGATACAGACTTGCATGAGACATTGTTGTAGGCTCCAGGCCTCTAGATGGACCTATGAAAGACATTGCCATGGACTCTAGGTCTTCAGCTGGACTAGTACAGGGCATTGCTGTGGGATCCAAGCCCTTGATTGGATTCTGTGGGTCTCTAGTGTGTGGACAGATCCCTTGTACTCTGCTGCATTTGACTTTTTGGGTGAATATTATTAAATGACCCTACAGATTATGTGTCCCGTATTAAATCGATTCTCCTGCAAACCCTGATGACAACACATGGTTACCAGGGTTGTATCCTGAAAGCTGGGTACTGGGTGGCTGAGGGCAGCAGGGACCCTGGGACCTGAATGTGAGTCCTACTTTCTGCCACCAGAAAGAGTTGGAACCTTATAGTGTAAGCCAAAAGAGACAGGGACAGGTCTGAGATTCCAGCTCTGGCTGTCCCCAATGCTTGGGGTGGCAGCTGTTTTGCTCCTCAGAACATTGCAAGGACCTTGCAGAGTTTTTTCAGCTTTGCAAAAAAGCAGCAAAGGCAGTGTCCACACACCTTGTGTTTTTCATGGGGGTGGGGGATTGAACCAAGGATTGAACTCAGTGCCTTCACACTGAGCTATATCCCTAGCTCTTTTTCAATTTTTTTACTTTGAGACAGGGCCTTGCTAAGTCATTAAATTGTGCAGGTTGGGCTCCAACTTTTCTATCCTCCTGCCTCAGCCTCCCATACTTGCATACTTACGTATACTTTGTGAAATGTTTTTATTTTTTTCCTCCATCAGGTTTTCAGGTTGAAATTTTAGCATCTCTCCCCAGACTTGCATATTTTAGGTATTCAGTGGGCATTTGTTATGCCCGTGAATAAACCAAAGGATGAATGAATTAGTAGGTGAACACCCGGACCTCTCTATTCTGGGAAATGAAAGGAGGAGGTGACCTGTGTCCCTGTGCAGTTTCAAGGTGCTGCAAGTTCCTGAGGCCAGGTTCTTGCCTGTGCTTTCTTCCCAGCAGCCCAGCTCTGGAAGCCACTTGAAGTCACAGTGTTAGGGGTCCTACTTTTCCCTCTGAAGCAGGGGAGTGTGGAGAAGAGGGCTTTTCCTGAGAGTCACGCAGAATGGCCCGATGGAGGTTTGGGGTGAGACTCTCCAAAAGCCCCGGATGCTGTGACGCCTTGGGTGCTGTGAAGACCCTGTCTTCATCTCGCTGGCCTCCCACACACTTCGTCTGTTATTTGAAGTCCCAGAGAAACAATCGCTATGGCAATGAGTGCCACCTCTGGCTTCTGGCTCGATGGGTGCCACACTTCACTGCCTGTCAAGCTCCCTCCAGGGCAGCGACCGCAGCCACAGTAACCACATGTCAGGATTTTCCAAAACCCCGTGGACGGCCTATGGAAATGTGCACATAACATGCTGTTCTCCTGGCGAGTTGTTAGGGTGCGTGGTCTTCAGCCTGACTGTAGTGTCTTTGCTTGAATCTCTAGGAAGCGAGGGCCCAGATGTTTCTCTTTGGTGGCCCAGAAGCACCTTGGGGTGGGCTGGACTCAGCTCAGGTTAATGCTGGTGTTCTCAGGACAGAGCTGTGGATCTGGCCTCCTGGGCTTCCCTGTCAGTCCCTGCCCCCAGCTGCCTGCAGAGGGACCTGTGCGCAGGGTGGAGTGGTGACATCATGGCCCTTACCAGCTCTTGCTGTTCCTAGCAGTGTTTTCTGAGCCGCTTCCTCTGGGTACAAATGGATCCTTCAAGGAAAATGTGTGAGCTGCTGGCTCACACACCTGTGGTTGTTCCTTAAGGAGGAATCTGGCACCTCACTGTCTGGGCCTGGCTCCCGACTCTGAGCCTGATCTCGCTATACCTCAGTCTCCTCATCTGTAAAATGGGGATATTACATGTCCACCCATTGGGGCCAGTCTGAGATTTACATGAGTTAGTAAAGTGCTTAAAACATGATCTAGGCCACATTCTTTGCGGTTAGATGAAATGACAGATGTTCTCAAAGTCTGTGTCATATGACAACCAGCTTGTATAAAGAGGAAATGGGGGATGGCACAGACATATGAGACCATGGAATCCTTCTCTGAGGAGCAGTTTGGAGGATGGGGTCCAGACCAGTTCTTCAGGATCTGTTGGCCCAGTTGACCGGGCTGGGAGCGAGCAGCAGGGCCCATACATATTCCCAGCTGAATCTCGCCCTTGGGGGAAGGCTCTAACTCTGTGGCCTACTTCCAACTCACTTGAGAAGCCTGGGGGTATGGGGGCCCCCAAGGTCATATGTCTGTCGACATTTGTACTGTGTATGCATAAATTCTTTGGGTTCTGGTTTGTAGCCCAAACATTTGGTGTCTTTGTTTGGAAGAATCTGATCTTCCATCCAGTTCTTGGTTCTGGAGGGGCAGGGATTGTGTGGCATGTGGCTGAACCCCCCTATCCCTCCACAGGTCCCAGCACGTAGGAGGTCCCTGGAGGGTCTTCCTGATAGGAGCTTTAGGAATGACTCAGCTTTTTCTGGGACCAGGGTGGGGGTGGAGGTGGGGAGGGAGGGGCACAAGGCCCCATCTCCAGGGTGTTCCAGCCCTTGAGAGAGGTAGCAGTTCCCTTCCGAGTTAGCCCCGCTGTCCAGATCAGTTCCTTAGCTTCTGACATTTTTGTCATTCCAGCCCCACTGGCAGGGCTTATCTGAGAATCCACACCACTCACTTCCTGCCTCCCTGTGATTGACTTGGCCACCCGGCTGATCCCTAGGCTCCGGAGGTCTCGGCCTGCCTGGGTGACCAGTTCTGGGGTGTCGAGATCCTAGCTGCTACAGGACTTTCCAGCCTCTTCCTTTCTGCTGTTCTATCCCTGCTGATGACATTTTGCTCAGACATTAGAATTCTTCAATGTACCTTCTGGGGAGGCAGCTGAGGAGGTGACAGAGACTCCGGAGAGACCCTGCCTGGCAGCTCCTGGCTTCTCAGCACTCTACTCTGCTCTCCACTGACTGCCTTTTAGCCTCAAGCTCTTTCCTGACTCAGGGCCTTTGCATGTATTTTCTCTGCCTCAATTGATCTTTGCTTATTTTGGGCCTGGTTAACACCTGCTTACACTGCAGAGATCAGTCTAAAGCCACATCTATGGGGAACCTTTTCTGGTCCCTTAAAGTGATTCAGGCTCCTCTGTTTAATGCAGTCAGAGCAGCTGTCTCCTTGAGAGACTCAGGACCAGTCAGTAAACCTCGGTAGTGACGGGGTGGATAAATAGTGAGTGCTTGTCTAACTGGGACTGTGAATTCTGCGAGCACAGGGATCCCAGCTGTCTTTCAGGGTGCTGTGTCTCTGAATTCTTGCCTGGATCACAGAGAACACTCAGGAAGGAAGGGATTAGCCACTTTGCAAGCTGTACTGGTTTCCTATTCCCTTAATAGGTGATCACAAATTTAGTGGCTTGAAGCAACATACATTTGTTTTCCTACAGTTCTTGAGGTCAGAAATGCAAAATGAATCTCACCAGGTTGACATCAGTCTCATGGGCTGGCCTTTCTGGAGGCTCCAGGGGAGAATCCAGTTCCTTCCTTTTCTAGCTTCTAGAGGCTGCTTGCGTCCTTCCTGCTAGCTTCTTCCTCTGTCTTCAAAGGTCATCTCTCAAACCTCTTTCTACACCTCTCTGACTCGGACCCTCCCGCCTTCCTTTTATAGGGGCCCTTGAGATTAGGTCATGTTCCCCTGGATAATCCAGGATAAGCTCCCCATCTCAATGCCCTTAATTTAACCACATCTGCAAATTTCCTTTCACAATGGTAGATAACATTGCCACAGGTCCCAGAGACATGGCTGAGGACATCCTTGGGGAGCCATTATTTCGCCTAATACACCAACATATGAAATGAGAAAGGTATACAAGATATTGGGGTCACTGGTCCTGGACTCCAAGTGGTGTGAAGACTGAGACTGCATAGTGCATCAAAAACGTGTTAAGATTTAGCCTGGAGTGAAGGCTCATGATGAAAGTGTGGCCTTGCCATCCAAATTTTTACATAGGCTGTGAGGGAAGGATTCGACTAGGTTCATATGGGCTGTGAGGGAGGGATTAACTAGCTCAACATGGGCTGTGAGGTAGGGATTTGACTAGCTCCACATAGGTGGTGGTAAGGTAGAGATTTAACTAAAGTTTCCTATAAATCTTTCTCATACTTTCATTGATTAATCCATGCTTCTTTGCCAGTTTAACATGCCATTTCTATCATATGCTAAATTTCCATATATACATGAGTCTTTTTCTGAACTCTTAGTTTCAACTAAACTGTTTATATATTAAAACCACGTGCCCCCCCCTTCCTCCTCCTCCACCGCTGCCTCTTTCTTCTTCTTCTGTTCTGGGGATTGAATCAGGGCCATGTACTCTATCACTGAGCTATACCCCTAGTCCAATCCACACTATTTTAATTACTATTTATATTTATCATATGTTAACTGAGAGAGCAATTCCTCATTTACTGTTCTTCTTTCTAAAAGTATTCTTAGCTGTTCTTGTGTAATTTACTATTGGGTAAATTTTGGAATTACCTTTTTTAGTTCTATGAAAATATTTTGGGGATTTTGATCACCTGTGTAAATTAATAGATTAACAAAATTACATGCTTACTATAATATTTTTCAAGAAAAAGGTCTATACTCCTCCTAGTCAAGTCTTATAAAATTTAGACACTATAGGGTTTTTGTTTTTGTTTTTGTTTTTTTTTTGGTCTCGGGGATTGAACTCACAACTTTGTGCTTGCCAGGCAGGTGCTTATGCCGCTGAGCTAAATCCCCAGCCCCTCAACACTATAGTTTTTATTATTACTGTGAATGGCCTATTTTATTCCTTGAGATTTGTAAATATTTATGGTTGGTAAATGGAAAAGCTATTAACTTGAGGTATCTTGATCTTGTTTCAATTACCTCCATGAACTTTTAAAAAATTAGTTTAATGGTTTTTCAGGTAGTATTTTAGGAGTTTTGAGATAGATTATCTTGTAGTCTCCTAATACATGTGGTCATGGTCAAAGTCAAACTTTGGTCGTAGAACCAGAGGGTAGAATAGTAGTTTCCAGGAGCTGTACAGAGGTGATATAGGGAGATACTGGTCAAAGAGTACAAGATTCAGTTACATGAGATGAATAATTCTAGACATTGTATGATACTAGTGTGATTATAGTTAGCATATTGTATTGATTACTTGAAACTTTGCTGAAAGGATAGATCTTAAGTGTTCTTACCAAGCTGGGCATAGAGCACATGCCTGTAATCCCAGCATTCTGGGAGGCTGAGGCAGGAAGATCACAAGTTTGAGGCAAGCATGGGCAAAATTTAGTGAGTTAGCAAGGTCCTGCCTCAATATAAAAAATAAAAAGGATGGGAATATAGGTCAGTCTGAAGACCCTAGATTTCAGTCTCCACCCCCACCTCCCCATAAAGGAAAAGTTAAAAGAAGAAAAGAAATAAAGAAAATGGAGATTGTATTAGTTGGTTTCATGCAGTAATGAAATCTCTGACACTGGTTGCTAATGAAGTAAAGAAAGGTTTCTTTTGGCTCACAGTTCTGGTGGTCCGAGTCCTCTGGGGAGGGTGGACATCATGATGGGTGTGTATCACAGCAGTGAGTCACATCTCCAGCCAGAAGCTGAGAGAGAGAGAGCAAGAGCGGGAGAGAGAGAGGGAGGTTCCATAGGCTTTTGACCACAAGGCCCTGGGTTCACAAGGACCTCCTGCCAGGCCCCGTCTCTTAGTGGTGCAGAGGCCCTCCCAACCCTACCACCCTGAGACTGGGCCTTTACATTCTGTCCTCTTGGGGACATCGTGCACTATAGCAGTAATAGTGGGAAGTGATGGGTATGATGATTAGCTTGACTATGCCTATCGAATCATAGCCCATGTATATATAAAAACATCAAGTTGCATATCATAAATATATACAGCTTTTATTTTTTTAATTTATCTATTTGTAGTACTAGCAATTGAACTCAAGGTTTCACACTGAGCTACATCTCCAACCCGTTTATATTTTTCACTTCGAGACAGGGTCTTGCTTAATCCCTAAGTCACCCAGGCTGGGCTTGAACCTTTTTTTTTTTTTTTTTTTTTCTGTTTGAGACAGGGTCTTGCTATGCAGTTCAGGCTGGTGGCCTTGAACTTGATATATAGCCCAGGCTGGTTTTGAATTCCTGGCGATTCTCCTTCAGTCTCTGGAGTACTGGGATTATAGGTGTAGGCCACCAAGCCTGGCTGGATTTGAACTTCTGATCTTCCTGCCTCAGCCTCCCAGTATCCTGAGATTGTAGGCCTGTGCCACCATGCCTAGTATTAAATATATACCATTTTTATTGGTTCGATATACTGCAATAAAACTGGGGAGTAAAAGAAAAAACTGTCTGAGTTGAAAGAATGGAGCTTCATCATTTTTTGCAAAGGGTTCTGTAGGTAGAGAGCGTTGAGAAAGAGGCCCTGGAAGGAGGCAGTGGTTTGACTGCTGGCCTTGTGTCCTCCTCCCTCCACTCCATGTCCACCCTGAAGACAGGCGGGTGGTATGGGGAGCCAGGACATGGTTAGGAGTAAAGCTACTTGCCCTGTGCAAGCTCCTCGGTTTAGAAAGAGAATATATAATGTTTTTTTTTTTTCCCAGTGAGAGGATCCTGACTTCCCTACCTTCATTGATTGATTGATGGATGGATGTGGTACTTGAGGATTGAACTCAGGGCTTTCGCCCTAAGCTAGTTCCTCAACACCTCCTCCCTCCTTAAAAAAAAAAAAAAATTGAGCCAGGATCTGCCTGAGCTGAGATTGAATCTATGATCCTCCTGCCTCAGCCTCCCAGAGTGCTGGGATTACAGGTATGTACTACTAGACCCAGCTTCATATACTTGTTCTAGAGCTGGGTAGCAAACCCCCTGGGGTCAGGAACACTGATCCGCGTGGCTTTGTCTGGCTCACCAGATAGCCCAGGGCTGAGCACAAGAGGAAATCAAACCCCCTCCCCGTACAGATTCAGTGCAGCCGGACCTCTGGACGTCGCTGTGTTGGCTCCCGGGCTGCAGTGCGTGGCTCAGGCGGGAGCTCAAGGAGCGGGACTGACCAGGGCACAGGACCAAGGGCCCGTGCCCGCCTTCTTGCCTGACCATTGGCAGGAGGTGAGATTTGGGAACGGTCTGCGGCTGGGCCTGGGCCTCGGACAGCTGCACATGGGGACAGCTGTCTCAGCTGCAGGACATAGGATCTGCCCTGAGATTAATAACAGCACAGCCGGCCGAGGGGAGCAGAGCGGGCTAGGGTTACCTCGCCAGGAAGCGTGTCTGCCCGCGCCGATTGCGCTGGGAGCAGCAGGATGGATGGACTCCGGGGGCGTGGCAGCGGGGCGAGCCAAGCCCACTCCCTCGGGCAGGCGCAAACCGACCCTCCCAAGAGCCTCTGCTTGTTTTCCGCTGGACCCCGACTCGGGAATTATGTGAAGAGTCAGGAATGGAAACCAAATGTTGGTGTCAGGTAGAGAAAGCCGATGGAAGCGTGCAGCCCAGCACATCTGGACGCCGAGGGGCGCAGCCCCAGCAGCCGGCACGGATATTCAAGTGGAAGGAGCTGCACACACGTTCCCTTTAACCAAAAAATTGTATTTCCCGATTATATTCATTATAGACAATCTAGAAAATAAGGTGGAAAGGAAGACATCATATATCATTCCAGTTTGTAAAAGATTTTGCACTTTAATACTTTTTTAAAAATTATTTTTTAAAATAATCACAATATGAAGCCCAGGTTGGCCTCAAGTACATGGCGATCCTCCTGCGTCAGCCTCCCAAGCGCTGGGGTTGCAGGCAGCACCACACTCAGTTTGAATTTTAGGATTTTTCATTGTGGTAAAATATATATAACAGCCAGGCGTGATGGTGCACATCTGTAATCCCAGCACTCAGGGGCTGAGCTGGAAGGATAGTTGTGAGTTTGAGGCCAGCCTGGGCAGTACAAGTGAGTCCAAGGCTAGTCTGAGCCATATGGTGAAACCCTGCCTCAAAAAAAATGTACATGTATTTATATATGTACATATATCTATAGATCTATAACAAAATCCTAAAGCATTTTTAGATGTGCAGTTGGGGGGCATGAAATATGTTTACATTGTCCTCTGTCCATCCTGGTCATTCATCTCTGCAAATCTTTTTCATCTTGAGAAGCTAAAACCCTGTCCCCTTTAATGCTACCCCCACCCCAGCTCCTGGAGCAGCCACTGTTTCTTCCGTTTCTGGGAATCTGACTGCCATAGGGAGCTCACAGAAGAGGAGCACACGGATTTGTCTTGTGGCTCCTTTGACTGAGCAGAATGTTGTCAAGCTGCATCGATGCTGTAGCCTGTGTTGAAACCACCTTCCTCCTTAAGGTTGGATAGTGTGTTTGTAGCTCGTCTGCTGACAGCCACTCGGGCTTCTCCCGCCGTTTGACTACTGTGAATCTTGCATTAGATGATGAGTGTGCAAATATCTCCTCTCGCCTAGGCTTCAGATTCCTTTGGGTACGTGGAGGAGGACTTGCTGGATCATGTGGGTATTCTGCACGCAATTTTGGAGGAAATACATTTTCCACAGAGGGTAACTGTGTCACGTTTCCATCAACACTGCACAGTGCCTCCTGTCTCTCCATGTTAATGCCAATTCTTGTTATTTTTCTGTCTTTGTTTTTATTTTACTTTTTTGCTATATTGGTGACAGAACCCAGGGGCATCTTACCAATGGGCTACATTACCAGACCTTTGTTTTTATTTTGAAACAGTCTTGCTAAATGCTAGCTGGAGTTTGCAATCCTCCTGCCTCAGTGTCCTGAGTAGCTGGGATTACAGGTGTGGGCCACCATGCCTGGTTTTATTTATCTATATACTATTATATTATATTTTAATTTTTTGTCTTGTCTTTTTGAGACAGAATTTCACTATGCAGCTCAGGCTGAACTTGAACTCACTTTGTAGCCCAGGCTGGCCTCAACTTACAGCGATCCTCCTGTCTTGGCCTCCTGAGTGTTGGGCCTATTTACTTTTAATAGTAGTTAACTAATGGGTGAGAGGTGTTATTTCATCGTGATTTTCATTTGCCTTCCCTTAATGATTAATGGTGTTGAGCATTTTTTTCATGTGCTCATTGGCTATGTGCATATCTTTGGAGAAATGTTTGTTAAATTCTTTGCCTTGTTTTGAATTTGGTTGTTTGTTTTGTTGTTGTTAAACTGTAGAAATTCTATTTACTTCTGGCTACTAACCTCTTATCAGATATGTGATTTGCAAATATATTCTCCCATTCTGTGAGCTGCCTTTTGACTGTTAGTGTTTTGATGCATGAATGTTTTGAATTTGCATGTAATCAAATTTATCTATTTTTCCTGTTGTTGTCAGTGATTTTGGTGTCATAGCCAAGAAATCACTGCCAAATCCAATTTTATGGAACTTTTCCCCTGTGATTTCTTCTAAGAGTTTTATACTTCTAGGCCGGGTGTGGTGGTGCACACCATCCCAGCACTCAGGAAGTTGAGGAAGGAGGGTCACTGTGAGTTCCAGCCAGCCTGGGCTACACAGTGAGACCCTGTCTCAAAAATAAAAACAAAAACAAAAACAAAACAAAAAACAAAAAGCCCCAAAAACTTTTAGATTTCTAGGCATTAAGTTGTAAATTTTTTTTTTCTGGCTAACTGATCTATTTTTTTAAAAATTTTATTTAAAGAGAAAAAAAAGCAAAACAGTAAAAAGGGCAGAAATAATACAGAATTAAAAAAAACAGTAAGAAATCACTAGTTGATAAACTACACATGGTCCTCTTAGAAATAGTTGTTTACGTTACAAAATTAAAGCATACAAAGGGGACATTCAGACAGTGAGGCTGCAAACAGTTCTGTTCAACGATCCAACAGAAACTTAGTAATACAGTTATCAATCCTACACACTTAAACATATATAAAGTCATATCCTATAGAGCACTTTCTTTTCCTCCTTTTGCTTTTTAAGTCCATTATCTGTTTAGTTATATCATGTTTCAGCTTGCTCAGTACCTTACTGATCTGTTTTGTTGTTGTTATTTCCTTTTTAATCACCTTATATAATTCTGTTGTTTTGTTTTTGAGTTTCTCCTCATCCATGCCCTATGGATCAGCTTTGGTGGAGTTGGGAGTTTTTGGAGGTATTTTGTTACCTTGTTTCCTCATGTTCTATTGTTTTTTTATTTAATTTTTTATTAACTTGGAGGTAGTAATATACAACAGAATGGGGTGGAATAAAGCCAATTGAGACAGTGTAGTGAAATTGGTACAGAACTTCACAACAGGTTACCAGGATAACGGTAATAGGTACCATTAATGTATATCTTGTATATCTTGTTATCTTCACAATAGTTGTTCTTTCAATCAGGTATAGCAACATCAAAAGAAATACACAATATTATAGAACTTATCAAAACAGAATATTGAATAGAGCAATATCATTAATCAGGATGTTAATTCATTTTGAGTTAGTCTTTTTTTCTTTCCAATACTGGGAGTTTAACCCATGGTCTTGGCACTAAGTTACAATTCCCATCCCTTTTTATAGTTTGTTTTCTTAAATTTTGGGACAAGATAACAATAACACAGTGCCTTCTCCAAGTAGCTGTGTTGCCTGGGCTGGGCTTAAACTTATGATTCACCTACCTCAGCCCCCATACTTGGCTTACATCAGTTTTTGTATATGCTATAAATGGTATAAGGTAAGGAGCCAGCCATTCTTTTGCATTCGGATTACATTTTCCCAACACCTTTTGTTGAAAAGACTTGTCCTTGTTCTATAGTTTATGTCTGAGGAACAAAAACTGTCTACATTTAGATATGTTTCATTTTGGTCTTTGTGCTTCTTTATTTATTGTTTTTGCACAGTTAGAATTACATAGCTTATGCAAAGGAGGAAAATCAGGATCCTTGTCTTGGCTCCTGCCTTTATCACTGACCCTATTTACTCAGGAGTCACCATGCAGCTGTCTCCATTCATTCTATAGATCCTTATAGATGGCCATGGTTTCCCAGGGGCCCTGCATAGGCATCTCAGAAGGGGCACTGCCATCAAAGTCTGTGGAGGAGAATAAATGAGCAATTACCATATGAAATGTGTAATCACAAAGATATGGTGTTAAATATGGTTTGGATCTGAATGCTTTCCCTAAGTCTGTATGGTAAAGGGCTGTTTGCCAGTCTGTGGTGCTATTGGGAGGAAGTGGAACCTTTAAGAGGTGGGACCCAGTGGGAGGAATGAGGTCATTTGGACCATGGCCTTTAAGGAGATATTTGGACCCTGGCCCCTTCCTTTCTCTTTGCTTCCTGGCTGCTAGAAGATCAGTAATTTCCCTTTACTATGTTCTCCTTGCTACAATTACTGCTTCTCCACTTGTCCCCAAAACAACAAGGTCAAGAGACTCTGAAACTATGAACCAACATAAACCTTCCCTTCTTTCAAGTTGATTGTCTCAGATATTTTGTTACAGTGATGGAAGCCTAACTGACACAAAAAGATATGAAGAAATAGAGGCAGGAGCAAGGTGTAATTTCTACATAAAGGTGGAAGTGAAACTTAAATATGAACTATCTCTAGAGCACATGATTTTATTCGTCTTACTAGGCCACATATTTAAATTTTGAATTTTACTTTTTAAGTTGCACATGCGCATAAAGAATGAGGCTTAAAATAATGAATGACGATCAGCTGTATTCACCTCTTCTTTCCTGCTTCTCAGAGACAGCTCCTCCAACTCCTAACTTTTTATATTTTTGGTACTTGCTTCTATGTCTCCAAAGCAGAGTTATCTTGTTACACCTTGATTGTTCTGTTTTTAGTGTTAGGTAAGAGATGAGGGTGGATTGTCATCCACACACTTGCTGTGTTCTTCATTTATACCACAGTTCTGGTTAGTTCAATACTCAGGACTTACCTTCTATTTTAGTGAGGGCTGAGCCATGCAGTTTGCTATGATTTTTTCTTTTCCTTCTCATCTTTCTTTCTTTCTTTTTTTTTTTTTTTTTTTTGGTACCGGGGATCGAACTCACGACCTCACACTTGCCAGGCAGGTGCTTAAGCCACTGAGCTAAATCCCCGGCTTGCTTTCTTTCTTTCTTTCTTTCTTTCTCTCTCTCTTTCTCTCTTTCTCTCTTTCTCTCTTTCTTTTCTCTCTTTCTCTTTCTCTCTTTCTCCTCTCTCTTTCCTTCCTTCCTTCCTTCCTTCTTTCCTTCTTCCTTCCTTCCTTCCTTCCTTCCTTCCTTCTAGACAGGTTTTCACTATGTAGTTCAGGCTGACCTTGAACTCATGATGTAGCCCAGGCTGGACTCTAACTCATGGTGCTTTTCCTGCCTCAGCCTGTCATGTGCTGGGATGACAGGCAAGCACCACTATGCCTGACTTCCTTCCCATTTTTTTTTTTTTTGCTGTCTTTGTTTCTGTTTCCCCAAATTTCTGTGGAATTACTCTAATTAACCTCCAAACTCTTCTCTAGGTGTACAACTTTCCCCCCAGTAATGCATTAGATATTCACCTTTTGGAGCAGTTGCTTCCCAAACCTCTGTCTCCTGAGATCTCAGCTGACTGAAGTGAGATCTACAATCTTAGAGTCATCCTTGGTTAACATCTTGAGGATTCTCTTCACCCCATATCGCTCCCTTGTGTTAGAAACCCTCTCTGTTGCATTTCATAGCCACTCTTTTCTTTTTCTTTTTCTTTTTCTTTTTCTTTTTCTTTTTCTTTTTAACTACCTCACTGTGTTGAAGCACTTCCTTCAGAAGCTTTCTGAGAGAGAACTATGCCCAAACCAAGGATGAGACATTTATTAGCTGGTCTCTAACAATCTATCTTTTATAATCATCTTTTATTAGTTTCACCTTTTTAGGGAATTCCTCTCCTTTCTCTTCAATTTAACCATAAAATAATAGTGTATACTTTTAGTTGGTGCTATTTTAACCAGAATCATTAGTTGTGCTAAATCAGGAAAAGTTTCATGAACATGATTTTGGGGGGGGTGAACATCTGGTTTTTCCTCCAGAGGTCCCAGAATAGAGAGGCCATGTGTAGAATTCAGACTCACACTCTGTGAGCCTACTGAGTGCTAGGCACCCTGGGGGCCAAGGTGCATGCTGCAAGGTCCTAGAGCTCCTGGACCACACATGCATGCACTGGGAGCAAAGACCCCAAATCATCTGGGGCTGCCAACTTCAGCCCAGGCACAGGTGCAGGAAGCTTAGGAGAGAAGCAAGAGACACATCCATGAACCCATGAGCGAGGGCGGGACCCTGTCCCCTAGGAAACTGAGGCATTTTTCCTGCTCCAGACAGGGACCCCACCTGCAGTGAGGTTGTTGTTTACACTGTTCTTACCACTTTTTTTTTGGAGTCACTTTTTTTTTTTTCAGTATAGGGGATTGAATCCAGGGCCTTTGCACTCAGTTATAATTCCAGCCCTTTTTTAATTTTGAGATGGAGTCAAAGTTTCTCAAAGCCTCTCAATTGCCTGGGCTGGGCTTGAACTTTCGATTTTCTTTCCTCGGCTTCCCAGAGTGCTAGAATTATATGTGTGCATAACCCTCCCTGGCTCAAAGTTACTTAATTTTTTTTTTTTTTTTTTTTTGAGACAGGGTCTCACTGTGTAGTCCAGGCTGGCCTCGAACCCACTATGTAGCCCATGCTGGCGTCGAACTCTTAGCTATCTTCCTGCTTCAGCCTCCCAAATGCTAGGATTAGAGGTGTGCACCACCATGCCAGGTTTGGAGTCACTTTTAAAGAAGCCACAGGTTTCCGGGTTAATGAGCATGCCCAGGAATGGGATCTCCGGGTCACTCCCATGACACCCACTGTCTCACCCTATGTACCATTTAGGCTCTGCCCAAGTCCTTTCCAAAAAACAAACAAAAAGAACCAATATAGACCACCAGTTTTAGGAGGGTTTGAGTCTCCTTTTAAAGCAGAAGTGGACGGAGAAGGAGACTTTCAGAAAGTTCTTCAGGACAGCCCTCTTGGACAGGCCTGGAGAGTGAAGTGTCAGGGATCAGCATTGCTCCTTTGAGACTGAGAAGCTGACTGCAAGCCTCTCACAGACTCCCAGAATCCTTTCTCTCGGCCCTGGCTTCAGGCTGCACCAGGACAGGAGTCCCCTCCTCAGTCTCAGCTTTGGCCCATGCCCTTTGCTCCCAATCGGCCTTCTGGCCTGACCTGATAACTAAAGCCTTCTGTCCTGGGGTCAGCGTGCTGCCTGGATGTGGTAACTCTGTCCCCCTTTGCAGGGGACAGAGCAGAGGAAGGAAAGGGGATGGGCCGAGGCCCCTAGCCCTCCAGCCTGAGCAGATGGTGAAGAAAAACACCTCTTGTTTGCCTCTCTGGGGCATCAGGGCTAAGGGAAGGCGCTTACCACTATGTGGGAGTGCAGCGGTGTGGGTCACCCCCTCTTCACTGAGTGAGGAGGCCTGGCAGAGGTTTGTCTTCCCTAGGGCCTGGTGTGTCTGAGCTGCGATTCATCCTGGGCTGGGGGCCATGACCCATCCCCAGGCCTGGGGCATCCTGTTGATTGCTGACCGTACCCAGGAAACTTCAGGAACAAAGAGGAGTCTGCCTCTTCCTCATTCACTCTACACAGATCTTCTGTGTGGCTCTCTGGGGGAAGGAAATAAGTGTCACATTTGGACTCAATTTTGGAGGCCTTTACAATTCTACAGGCCGCGGCTTGGAACCGGATGTTAACCTTGGTAGTTCTGGGCTGACCATTCATGGCTGTGTTTGTTGCTCACTGCACAGTAGGTCTTGGTGTTTTCCTTGGGAAGTGGGCTAAGACACAAAGAGGGACTTTTCCAAGGTCACATAGCTAGGGGTAGCTGAGCTAGGGCTGGCACTGGGGTTTTCAGGCTTTCCACCCTGCATTGTGTGCATGTTGTTGCTTAGGACGGTATTCAGATGAATGGAGTGGCAGGGGATCGAAAATACTGTGTGTTAGTGGGGAGGGAGCTTAGGAAGTGATGCCACAGTTCCCAAGAAGACGAGACGTGTCATGGGGGCCACATGGGGAGACGGGGGTCAGTCAGGCCATAGAGGGACACAGGGAAATGTAGGTGAGGGTGTTTAGTGTGGCTGTGCCTGGCTGGCTGGAGTCATGTCTGGCTTTGTAGTCCTGGGGCCTCCCCTAGCTGGCACCAGGCTCTGGGGCTATTGGGGTGCATGATGGTGTCCTGTCAGTGGAGGTGCAGATGCTGGATTGATTGCTGTATGTGTAGAAAGTGCTTCCTCATAGGAGTCCTTTTGGGGGTGACAGGGAGACTGGAAGCCAAAATGAGACGATTCAGGTTTATAATTGGATTGCCTAGAAGGAGGAGTCCACCAGATGCCTGAAAGTAGAGGTTAAAGCATGGAGTCTGCAGAGACTAGAAACGCGGGTCACACACAGGGTCCACTGAGAGCCCACTCCAGAGTGTCACAAACTCCGAAGCCAGCACAAATGTCACTGCTCAGCCTTATATGGACTCATGAAGGCCTCAGACAAGCAAGGTTCTATACTACCGCCACACAGCAATTTTAGCTGTTTGTTTTTGAGACAAGGTCCTGCTATGTAGTTCAGGCTGACCTTGAACTCACTATGTAGCCCAGGCTGGCCTCAAACTTGTGACAATCCTCCTGCCTCAGCCTCCTGAGTGCTGGGATTGTAGATGTACACCAGTATGCTTGGCCAGCCATTCATTATTTAATGACTCATTTAATACATGTGCTGTCTGTCGGATGATACACTCCCCCAGGAGGGAGACCAGGTCTGCCTGGCTCCTGGAGCAGCCTAGACACTAACCTAGGCAAATACTGCATCTGTGCTTCTGTGGCCGGTGGTGTTCTATGTGTGTTCAGTACATTCACTTGCTTCTTCGCCATGACCTCCCTAGGCTAGGTGCTATTATCTGCTTCATTTTATAGGTAGGGAAACTGAGGCACGGGGCGGTGTCATAGGTAACAGAGGCTGAGTGGGGATGTGAACCCTGGCTGTGTGAGTCTGTGCAGGGCTTGAGAGTGGAAGATGACGGATTCAGGAAGCAGAGATGAGGGGACCTGACCACAGTGTGGCTGTGGGAAGAGGCTGGTGCACGTGTGTCCACACATGTGAGGGGTGGAGGGCATTCAGTATCAAGTGAGGTAGTGTGGGGCACAGGGGCAGGAGTGCTGATGGACACGGCTGAGGACAGTTTGTTCTGCCCAAGGAGTGACCAGTTGCTGTGGCTTTCACCACAGAGGTGTGGTGTGGGTTGGGCCTCCAGGGAGGCCAGTGTGAGGTGGGGGGATCTCCACACTAGTGACTGCAGCAGGAGCCAGGGCACCCCAAGGCCAGTGGGTGTAGCCTGTGGGGTCAGTGTGCATGCACTTCCCAGCTCAGGCACCTTTTCTGAGGTGGGATTTTACTGTGATGCCCGAGCTGGTCTTGAACTTCCGGGCTGAGCTGCCTTCCTGTCACAGCCTCCTGAGTGTTGGCGCCACAGACGTGCATGGTTCCTTTTTGCATCTGCTCTTATGAGTACACACTTCTGGTGCCAACTGGTGAACAGGCTGAGGGTGATGTTTGAGAGCCCTGAGAGGGTGACAAATGTCTGGGATCCAGTTCCTGACTGTCCACTCTTCCAGGTCAAGAAAGAACTTGGAGCCCAGAGGGGGGAGCCCAGATTCCAGGTCTGCTTGGCCCCTGTGGTGTGTGGCCTGGAGCCTGCGGTGTGTGTGAGGCGGGAGATGGGTCCCCAGCCATATCCAAGTCCTCATCCCCGGAACCTGTGACTGTGTGACCTTGTGTGGGGAAGAGGGCTTCTCAGATGTGACCGTGTCAAGGATCTGAGTTGGGAAGATCATCCTGGATTCCAGGGTGCCCAGCCTGATATTGAGGGTCCTTATAAGTAAGGGAGACTCCGAGCAGGAAGCTGTCACCGTGGAAACAAGAGGGTCCCCATGGAGGTCTCTATGGAGGTGGGGAGAGAAGGAACGAAGACGATTACTCCAGAAGCGGGGAAGGCAGGAAACACGCCATTCCCTGGAGCCTTTGGAGGACACCAGGTTGGCCGTCATGACTGGAGCCCACATGAGGCTGATTTTGGACTTCTCATCTCCAGGGCTGTCAGACAATACATGGGTATCATTTTACACTACTGAGTAGTTCGTCATCTGTTGCTAAAGCAGTAGGAAATTTAACACACCACACCCCCTCTGCAAACCAGATTTGTCACAGTGTCCCTGCCCTGATTCTCGTCTCTGAGGATCAGAAAGTAGGAGACAGCGCCAAGCATGGCGGCGAAGGTCTGTAATCCCAGCACCCTGGGAAGCTGAGGTAGGAGGACCACAGTGTGAGCCCAGCTTGGGCAGTTTAGCAGTTGAGGAGACCCTGTCTCAAAATGAAAAACAGCAAGAGGGCTGGGAATGTAGCTCAGCGTGAGTGAAGGGCCGGGTTCAGCCCTCATTAACACAAACACAGGCACACAGACGCAGCAGGAGACCTGGACTCCTCTGCAGCTGATCTTCTGTCTCCCTATGGCAGTTCCAGACCTGGCTGTGTAAGGTTCCAGATGTCCCTTGTGAGGTCCCCTCTGAGGGGAGATAACCGTATCCCCAGGAATTCTAAGTCAAAGTCCAGCAATGCTCCCCAGGGCTGATTAAAAGAAACCTTTCTGTTAGGAAAGGCACCTCCTCCCCCGGGTGGCCTTGTTCTGTGCGTTCTGCTGCTTGCCATGGGTTTCATTTTCTGTTCGGATCCCACGGAGGAGCCCGCAGACAGGAGCTCCGCAGGGGGCAGCGGCGCTCCAGGTGGGAACCGCCGCTCCGCGGTTCCCCGGAGAAAAGCCTTTAATCACCGGCTGCCGGAGGAACAAATCCAGGACTTGAAACGCGGCTTTCCCCGCCGCTACGCGCCGCCGCGCTGGGAGAGCTGTCCCCTGTCTGCAGGGATCCGGGCCTTTCTTGTGGTCAGCGGCTCCGTGCCCCTAGGACTGGGGCGCAGCAGTTAGACGCAGGGGAGGGGCAGGGGAGGTGGGCTCCTTCCACCTTCCACCCCTGGGACATCTGCCTTTAATCACTGCTAGGAACAAAGCAGCCAAGTAATTGCCCGTGACCGGCCGAGAGTGGCTCAGGTTTCTCTGGGGTTGCAGCCCGGGCGGGAATGTGGGGGCAGGGCCGGGTGGGGGCAGGGGGCAACTCAGCCTCGGGTCACTGTGTTTTGAGGAGGTCCTGGAAGGAACCTTCTGCTACCTGGCTCTTTTTAATCTCGCCCCTGCTGAAAGAAAGATTCAGAGAGAAGCTGGGGCCCACACCTGTAATTCCAGCACTCTGGAGGCTGAGGCAGAAGGATCACAAATTCAAACCCAGTCAGAGCAATTGAATGACTTAGGCCCAATGTCAAAATTTACACACAAAGAAGAAACTGAGGATTTAGCTCTGTGAAGGCCTTGAGTTCAAGCCATAGTACCACAAAACAAAAACAAAACAAAACAAAACAAAAATCCCAAATGAGGCGCCTTGCCCCCCACACCCCAGAAACAAAAACTCAGGCCAAGGTTTGGATTCCATGGTACACCATTCAAGGCCTTCCCTGGATGTCTCTTCCTGACTCAGCCTCAGCCTTCTTCCCTCCCAACTGTCCACTTTAGCTCCAAAGAAGACTCCTCTGACAATTCCAGAGCTTTAAGGTTTTTGTTGTTATTGTTTGTTTGCTTGTTTGTGCTGGGGATTGAACCCAGGGCCTTCCCACTGAGCTACATTCCCAACCCTTTTTATACTTTTTATTTTGAAACAGGGTCTGGCTAAATTGTCTAGGCCAGACTTGAATTTGTGACTCTCTTGCTTCAGCCTCTCAAGAGTGGCTGGATTACACACATGCACCAGCAGGCCCAGATGAGATGTAGGATTTTGTGAATGCCTCATGTGCCTGCCCTAGCCCGTGTATCGGGTCTGGACAAAGGGGGATTTTTGTGTCCTGGCAAGACCTGTGAGGCTTGGACTGACAGTGGCAGGAGCTAGAGGGGTTGAGGTGGCTGAGGGATGCTAAGGAAGGAGGGTGGAGAGCCAGACTGCTGTATCCTGGGAGGAGTCTGCAGGCTGGGGGAGGGGCTGGAGAAAGAAACAAGGGCTCTGGGGACATAGGGGATCCCATCATCTAGAAGAGGAGACAAATGGGCTGGTGGGCTTCAGAGGAGGAGACTTAGGAAAAAGGGTTTCGCTACCAAGCCCTGGGCCTGGCAGCGGGCTGTGGTTGGTGGAAGGGAGGGCAGGCAGGTGGGTGCAGCAGGTGGAGTGTGAGGGATGGAACCCAAGACCTTCGCGCTAAACTACATCTCCAGCCCTTTTTTAGCTTTTGGGACAGGACCGTAGCTTAGCCCACTCAGGTAACTGAGTGACCTATAAACTACACGCTTAATGATCCTGGACATAATAGAATTTTTTCTAAAAGTGTCACTGAAGCCTCTCTGCAGACTCTAGTAAAAACTCTGTTAAGTAAGAGTAAGGCTCCTGTCCTGAGAGCTAACACCCACAGATAATCGAGATGGCTACTTTCAGATACGGGATGATTATGTGAGGTTAACTCCAACTGCAGGACATCTGTAGAAAGGCCCCCTCATGTTGGGAACAGAAAAATCACACCTTTTCTCATTGGCCTAACTCTACTGAATACTTACGATGGACATCCCCCAGCAGTATATATACACACTGATTTTACAGGTCAAAGGCTGGTTTGCAATAGACTGGTTCGGTCGACCTGGAATTAGATGGGAAGCCCCCAATGGCACTCACTAGTCCTCTGGAACCAATTTATGGCCCTGGCTACTCCCTGGATGGATAGGAAGATGCACACTGGGACTTGTGTGGTTCCAAGGCAGGAGTGTCAAGAGTATCGGCTAACCTAACAAACTTACCCCACCTATGACATCGGTGGTCTAGAAGTGTGCTTCACTGGTGTAATCACTGGGCTTCTATCTTTGCCCCTTCTCTAGGGTTAGAGGATGTCATGCAGCACCTCAAGGCCTTCACTATACTCAGTGGGCCTTAAACGACACCTCGACTGGTCTTTCTCTCCTAAATGAAGAAGTAAAATTAATGAGGCAAGTTGTCCTCCAAAATCAGATGGTGTTAGACATTCGAATAGCAGCACAAAGTGGTACTTGTACAGTCATAAAAGCTAAATGTTGTGTACATTCCTGATCCTTCTGCTAATATCTTGCTGGCTGCTCAAGACATTAAATGACAGGTTAATGTCACGTTGGCTTTGTAGTTCCTTGAAACTTCTCATTATCCTCTCCCAGGGAGGCTATTACTGGCTGTTTCTGGTAGAAATATTTGCTTATTATATTCATAATAGACTTGATTTTAATAGTTGTTCTGTGTATTCTTAATGGTTGCTTTGGCCTTGTCTCCTCCAGGCTCAAAGCTATCTGTGTACCCAAGACAAGAACGCTTGGTATCTATCAAGGGCCTTTAGGTAGACCCTCTGTGGAGTATCTCTGACTGCTGATCACAGCTATGACCACCTTCAGCTGGAAGTAACCAGAATGATCACTGCCCCTTGCCCTTTCATGGCAGTTAGGGGTGACTTTTCAGAGGGGAGAGTATTATAGACAGCTGAGTTAGGTAGAAATATTGTAGGCAGTCAGACAAGTCTAGGCCCTCAAGGGAGTCAGTACAGGAAATGAGAACACATTACAACTGCAGCTGGAGGTGTGTCTGTGAGAGGCCAGGCCTCCAGATCAAGAGAAAATCAGCAGGCCTACATGCCTCCCCAAGAGACAAACAGTAAAGTAACGCTAACATCAGTCACCCGAGGTGGGTGGCGGAAACATCCGGGTCAACTCTTCCTAAAAAGGTCCTTGTTCTTTCCAGTACTGTTATGTGACATAGTTCCTCACTGGATCAACATTACCGAATGGCCAAACTTGTAATATTATTGGTTGATCATAGTTTTGTCCTGTGTTGTACCTGCCTTGTGATTTTCCTCGCACCTTGTGATTTTGCTTTATAAAACTTCCTGTGTAGGGGCCAGGGATTTAGCTCAGTGGCATAAGCACCTGTTTGGCAAGCGCAAGGTCCTGAGATCGATCCCTGGTACCAAACAAACAAACAAAACCAAAAAAATTCCTCTGTAAAATAGAGTCTGTGGCTGCCCACTTTTCAGGTCCCCTCCTGTCTCTCAGGTGCTATCCCTTTCTCAATAAATATTTCCCTCTCTTAACCTCCATTGTTCCTTAGAATTCATTCTTCAATTTTGGGGATCATGAACTTGGTGTATTGGACATCTAGCAGGCTGAGAGTGTCACGTTTATTTTCCCTATGTCACCGGGCTACTTTTGCAGGGAAACTGAGGACTCCCCTGGACATGAAGACAACCGTGTGTCAGAGTGGTGCCACTGGTCACCCCACATTTAGACCAGAGTTGGTTCTTTTGGACAAGGGCATAGTAGATCCCCCGTGTGGGTGGCAGTGGTGTGGTATCAAATGCTAAACCCCACTCCGCTGGTCAGGTCAGTGGCCACATTCCTGAGAATCCTATTAAGGTTTTTCCTGTCTCTCTCTCTTTTTTTTTTTTTTTTTTTTTTTTTTGTACTGGGAATTGAACTCAGGACCTTGGGCTTGCCAGGCAGGCGCTGTGCCATTGAGCTATACCCCAGCCCTCCTATTAGGTTTTATTTCCCCCCAGTTACACTGTGAACCAGTCTCCCCCTTGACTGCAGGAAGATGGGAGAAAATGCTAAGCAGGAATCCTAACTTTGCCTGTCACCACCTGGCTGTGACCACTGTTTTCCTTTACCTGCTTTACGTCTCAGTTTTCTCATGTGTGAAAAGGAGGCTGGAGCAGGAGGATCTTTCCAAGAGCATCTGCAGGTCAAAGCTTTCCTAAGTCTCCACCCAGGTCCACTGGGAGGGCTTCAGCAAGCAACAGACCTGAATCAAGTTCTGGTCACATCCCATTCAGCCTGCAGTGCCCTCTGGGTCTTTCCGTGAGTCCCCGCCACTGTGAGGATCCTATCCTCCCCCTGAAATGCTGCCATTGAGACTGGTGCCCGGAGTTTCAAGGGCCCAGCTCTCAGAAATGTCCTGGGCATCCACACACCCTGCTCAGCACTCTGTTGGCGACAGTGAGTTAATTCCTTTAATACCTGGACACTGACATCCTGGGCCTGTTGCAAACTGCCATCCATGCACACATCCATGCATTTTCCTTGGCCCTGGCTGATGGTGACACTGGGGTTCTAGGACAAGAGCCCCAGCTCTAGGAGCCCTAAAATAGGTCTGACATCACCCAAGGGGACGATTTGGGTCCTTCATTAGATGATGGCTCCTGCTTGGGGTGGGGAGCAGCCTCGATTTCCAACACGGTGGCCTCATTGCGGGGTCATCTTTGAGGCTCTGCACTTGCAGGGACCTGAGGTGGCTGAGGTTGAGCGCAGTGACTGGAAATTTTGAGGTGTCGCTCTGGGGTCTGGAACTTGTCCCTGCAAATCCTGAAAATGACTTCAGTCCTCTTATCTTGGGATCCTTAGGCTTGAAGAGGGGTGAAACTCACTGGGTAAATGTAGGAGTCTGTGTTCCAGACTCCTTAAGTGATTAACCTGCCCACACGTCGCGCTGGGGAAGGATGTGGCCCAAAGTGATTATTAATAAAGGAGACAGATATTAAAATGAGGCAGAGATGCCAACCTTCATCCGGCTTTTAGTTCTCTATCAAGCCTCTATGTTCCTGTTACAGTGTTTTTTGGTTTTTTTGGGTTTTTTTGGTGGGGGCCAGGGTCTTGCTACGTAGCTCAGCCTGGCTTTGAACTCTCGATCCTCCTGCCTCGGCCACCCAAGTATTGTATTCTTAGTCCCAGTTTATGGATGAGGCTTCTAAGCTTTGGGTGCAGTGCAACCCACTGAGGCAGAGCAGCACGGACTCTGGAGACTGACTCTCTTTACCTGCCTGTCCCGGGCACTGCCCAGGGCCCAGGGCATGCAAGGGCAATCCTGCGGGCATTTTGAATGTGGCAGCGACGCCATGGATGTCTGTGGCACCAGTGAGTGATGCCACCTTCCTTTGTGCCACTGAGGGTGAAAGAACCTTCTTTCTACCGGCTGAAGCTCAGTAATTTGAGTCTGCGAAATGAAATGACAGCAGGCGGATCCACCGGACGGCAGGCGGAGGAAACCACTTATTTATTTTTTTATTTTTGGTTCTTTTTGAGACAGGGTCTCACTGTGCAGCTCAGGCTGGCCTCGAGCTCACTTTGTAGTGCAGGCTGGTCTCGAACTTGCAAGGATCCTCCTGCCACAGTCTCCCGAGTGCTGGGATTGTAGGTATATGCCACCACGCCTGGCTCTTGAAACCAATTATTCATTTAGACTCTCAATGATGTAATTGAAGGGCATGAGACGCATAATCCTTGAAACCCACAGGAGGGCTGAATGGTTGGAGCTTAACTCCCCTCCTCATGCATTTAATTTTTAAAAAAAAATTTTGTACCGGAAATCGAGCTCAGGACCTTGCAACTTACCAGGCAGGCACTTGTGCCACTGAGCTACATCCCCACCCCATCTCTCCTTATAAAGAAAAGGGGACTAGAGGTGATTTGGGAGCAAGAGAATGATTTTTAGGGAAGATGAATGGGCTGGGACAAACTTTACCTGGGCATGGGCATGATGTCCAACCCTTAGCCCTTCCTCAGTGAGAACCGAGTTTATCTTCCTTGGGCTGTGACGGTGACTGTGCTCCTGTGGATTTCAGGCAGATGAGGAGACTCCAGGCAAAATCCTTTCCTGCCTTTGCCACTGCCCAGGGCTTTCTGCTTGCTGTCTTACATGATTTATTTTGGGGTATCATTTTCTGAGCCCCCCAAAATGCAGTACTGGCAGTAGGGGCTGTGAGGTGTGTGCTACTCTGAAGTTCATGGCAGTGAGATGTTTGCGACCCAAGAGCCTCAGAGCAAGGGCTCAGCGCTGGACCAGTGCAAGGTTCACCGGCCCGGATATTTCCTGTGGCCATATGGAAAAGCGCTTGGTTCTGTGCCTTGACTGGGACTTGGTGGAATGTTTAGGAGGTGAGGCCTTGCGCCAGGTCCTTAGGTCACTGGGGTACATCTCAAAAGGGACAATGGGACCTTGATCTCTCAGCTTCTGCTTCCTGGTTCCCGGGAGATGTGTTGCCCCTGCTTACTCTAAGCCTAACCCAGTGGGTGGCCTCACCTTGCACTTGACCTCCCTCCTTGGAAACCAACGAGACAGACCATTTGTTCCCTTTATTAAGTTCATTGAAGTACAGCATGGGGTGCATACTTGTGATCCCAGCACTCTGGGAAGCTGAGGCAGGAGGATCTCAAGTGTGAGCATAGCCTGGGCAATTTAGCAATTTACCAGGACTCTATTTTAGGGTAAAAGTAAAAAGGATTGGAGATGTAGCTAACTGTAAAGGTCCTGGGCTCAATCTCAGTGCTGAAAAAAAAATTACTTTTTTCTCTCTGTTCTGGAGGTTGGAGATCCCGGAGACTTCTTTCCTGTCTGGGACTGGATGCCCCATATTTTTCTATGTCTTCATTGTCTTCCCTCTGTATGCAATTGGATCCAAATTCCTTCTATCTGTAAGCACCGGGTGGATAGAGTAAAGCCCCCCACTCGAAGACCCCATGTTAACTGGATCGCCTCTTTAGAGACCAAATCTCCAAATGCAGGATGGGGGCTCAGACTTTAAGATATGCATTTGGGGAAGGCACGGGTCAGCCCGTAACTCTCAAACTGCTTTGCCAACCATAAAACTGGCCTGGGGTGCTGGGCCTGCCTGCCTGCGGGAGAGGCCGAGGAGGGTTGTGGACTAGTTCCTCTGCCAGCTTTTCCCATCATTCATGAGTGGTGGCCTGACAGTGGTCCAGCTACCCCACTGCAAATAGCATTTTCCCCCCCCCCTACTAGGGATTGAACCCAGGGCCTTCACATGAGTTACACCTCCAGCCCTTTTTTATTCTTTATTTTGAGACAAGGTCTTGCTAAATCACCAAATTATGCAGGTTGCGCTGGAATTTGGGATCCTCCTGCCTCAGCTTCCCAGAGTGTTGGGATTATAGGAGTACACCATTATGCAGGAGCCCACTGGCTTCTTGGGAAATGTGCAAGGTGTAAACGGGTAATTAGAGCAACAGGAAGGTAAGGAAGGGGCTTGGGCCTGAAACTGGATGCCCCTATTCTTAAGGTGACCATGCCAGTGTTCAGGACCTGGCCCACAGCACAGCCCTGAGCCCACTGTCCTGAAGAACCCTAAGGTGCCACAAATGTCGCAGGGTCAGAGGCGTACTTGGCCCGTGGGGCCCGAGGTGGGGAACGTGGGGTCCCACAAGGCCTCAAGAGGGGAAGGGGTCCTAATGGAGACTGGTAGGAGGAGAGTTGACCAAGCAGAAGGCCAAATGGCCACAGTTACAGGTGACACTGCGGCCTGGGTGGTTCACAGCGCGCCCTCTGGCGGCAGGTGGTGGAGCCTTCAGGGAAGTTGAGGCTGGCAGTGCCGTGAAACAGGACTGGTGAGGCTGGGCCAGCTCACTTTGCAATCCCAGCATTCTGGGTGGCTGAGACAGGAGGATCTCAAGTTCGACTCCAATGATGGCAGCTTAGAGAGACTCCGTCTCACAATGGAAAATGAAAAAGGGCTGGGGATATAGCTCAGTACGGGATTCAGAGATGGCCAGCAGACTATTCTGAGTCCTTGCAGCAGGTGTGTCTGGGACACTGTCTACCTTCTTCTCACAGAGAACCACTCCTGGCTGCTCTTTGGAAATGCACCCAGGTGTGGATACAGAGCCTCTGCTGCTGGGCGGAGTGGGAGCAGGAGCCCAGGCTGTGGAGGTGTCCCCTGGGTAACTGGGAGAGGCTGGATTTGCCACGAGTCTTGGGTGGCTGGGACTGACTGGTCCCCAGGGCTGGACAGCTGGATTCCTGTCCAAGCTCAGCTTTGAGTTAGGGCTGGGCCATGGGCTGAACCCTGCAGACTCTCTTTGCTCATCTGCAGAATAAGAGAGGACAATCGTCAAACTCTTAGTGACACTGTGGGTTTGATCACCTAATCACCAATGACCTGAGTGTGTTCATATAGCCCTCACTATTACCAGGACAGGTAAATGATTTTTCAGTCCTGGTTATTGAACCCAGGGCCTTCTCACTGAACCACATCTTCACTTCTTTTATAAACTTAAAAATTTGAGATGTGGTCTTGCTAAGTTATCAAGTTGTCCAGGTTGAGCTCAAACTTGTGATTTTCCTGCCTCAGCCTCCTAGAGTGCTGAGATTACAGGTATGTATCACCATGCCTGGCTTAGATTTTTTAAAAATATAATTGAGGCTCAGGTAGGGCACATCAGTTTGCCTAAGCCACACAGCAGACTGATGGTCAAAGCAGGTTTTTTGTTTGTTTGTTTTTCTCCTTGAAATAAAATGAATTTGGAGGGGGGGACCAAAGCAGGTTTCAGGCTAGGTCTCCTGGTACCTTTGGGGAGGCAGGATGACTTTTGACTACTCTTCCCTCTTCCCAGGTAATTTTGTTTCTGCCAGTTTCAGTAGGATGTTTTTTCCTAGCAAATTGTCCAGTTGTCAACATTCTGAAGATTTGTGATGTAAGGTCATATGTAATATCTATTTATACATTTTACTATCTGGAATTGTTCTTGTTCTTTATGTCTATATGTATGTCTTTTGTTTGTTTCTCATTAAGAATGATTTTAGCTTCGTTGATTAGATTTTTTCAAAAGCCTGTTTGTGTTCTGTTCATTTTTTTTTAAGAGACAGAATCTTGCTAAGTCACTAAGTTGCCGAGGCTCTGGATGAATTTGTCATCTTTCTTCCTTGGCTTCCTCAGTGCTGCGGTTACATGAGTGTGCCACTGTGCCTAGCATTGTTTTTTTGTCTTTTTGAGACAGTGTTTCACTATGTAGTTCAGGGTAGCCTTGAACTCGCAGCAATCTTCTTGCCTCAGCCTCCTATGTGCTGGGATTACAGGTATGTACCATCACATCTGGCCATTTTTTTTAAAAAAAAGAAATTCATTTTTATAGGTTCTTTGATAATTAATTTCTTTTTCAATTTTACTCTCTTCTCACCAGTGTGTGTTTTGTGGCTACCTTCATTTATAGGTTGATCAAGGTTTTTTTTGGGTTGATCGAGTTTTCCTTGTCTTACTTTTTTCCTTTTTGTTTTGATTTTGATTAGTTTGTCAGCTTCACATTTTCCTTGCTAATGTTTGTCTTACGATTCAAACCATATTTAATCATGTATTTTTATACCACATTCAAAACTACATGACTTCTATGGTCTTTCCTTATTATTTATTTGTTTATTGTACTGTGACTTGAACTCAGGACCTCACACTTGCCAGGCAGGTGCTGTGCCATTGAGCTACTTCCCTGGCCCAGTCTTTCCTTATATAAGACAAAAATCTCTTCAACTTCTACTTTCCTCAGGACTTTTCCTCTTTGCCATCTTCTATATCAAGATCACCTTTATTTTAGACCTAGGCTGTTATTAAATCATATTGGGTTGTTTTGGCCCATAACTGCTACTTATGTTTAGTATCTTCCTTTTAGGTCATTTATTTTGTGAGAATAAATTCTGTAGTAATTCAGAAAGGCTGACTGGTAAACTCTCTGGTATCTTTTTGTGCCTGAAACTCTTTATTTGACCTTTGTCCTTGTAGGATAGTTTGGCTGGGTATAGAATCCTAAGTCTTTCTCTTTAGAACTCTGAGGCAATTGTATCTCTGCCTTTTGAATCTGTTTCTGATAACAACTTAATTTAAAATTATTATGGGTAATATTTTACCTTTTCTTTCTATGGCAGTGAGTATTTTTTTCTTTGTCCTGATCAGAAATCTCATAATAGCACTCAGTGGGCCTTTCAAATTAAGAGTCATGTCTTTCTTTAGCTCTGGGAAATGTTATTATTTCTTTAAGTACATCCTTCAGGAAGTTCTCTTTGCTCTCTCTTATTTCCCTTCTGTATTTATTAATAGGTAAGTGTTTGCATGTGTCTGGTTTCTAAATTCTTTACCTTCAACCTCACATTTTCTTTATATATTTTTTGTTTTTTTGTTGGCACTGGGGATTGAACTCATGATCTCAAGCTTGGCAGGCAGGCAGTTATGCCACTGAGCTAAATCCCCAGCCCCTACATTTTCTTTATATTTTTGCAGGACCTCCTGGGAAGCATCACAGACTTCTGCCTCATCAAAAAGTCCTTAGCTGTTTCTGCTGCGTGTGTGTGTGTGTGTGTGTGTGTGTGTTTTCTAGTACTTAGGATTGAACCCAGGGCCTTTGCTCTGAGTTACATCCCCAGCCCTTTTTGCTTTTTATTTTGAGACAGGTCTCGTTAAATCACTGTCACCCAGGCTGAGTTCCACTTGAGGTCCTCCTGTCTAATTGCACAAAGGTACCTGGCTAGGACCTCACCTGGTCCCTGGTCTCTCACCTGATGCTGGCGCCCAGGCTGCTCCTTCTCTACTAATGCCCCCTTCTGTTCCCTGCCCATGGCCCCCCACTCTTGCTCAGTTAAGGGATCTTTCAGAGCTCAGCTGGTGGCCTTTCATAGGACAGGCCATTCCCTTTACCTGCTGGACTGTCGTCCTGTGCTCCAGGCTGTCGCTTCTGCAGCCTCTGCAGCCAGGGTTCCAGAGGCAGCAACTGATCACCTTCACCCATCCCACAGGAAGTACCAGTGACAGGAACCATAGGCTGCAGGCTAACGAGGGTGGGTGCCCCTGGGGTGGCAGGGGCTCTCGGTGGGCCCCCTACCCACTGAGAAAGTGCCTGCAGGATTTTCTGGGGCGCCTGCCCCCTCAGCTCAGCCTCTGACCTCAAGGTCCTCAGGAACAGACAGCGCTGATATGACTCCTACTCTCTCCACAGGCACTGGTGCCATCACACGGTGACGCGGACTGTGTCCTGCCAGGTGCAGAACGGCTCGGAGACCGTGGTCCAGCGCGTGTACCAGAGCTGCCGGTGGCCCGGGCCCTGTGCCAACCTCGTGAGGTAAAGGCCCTGGGCTGACCCTTGCTCTCTCTGTTCCTTGGGGAGGATCCAGCCACAGTGCTGGCAGAGGCTGGGTTGTTGCTTGGAGAGCAGGGCTGAGCACACATTTATGGAGCACCTTGTGTGTGCAGGTGGGGCGTATGTGTGTGAAGGTGACCGGTGCCTACACCACGAGGCAAACTCGCAGACACCACAGATGCTGGGTGAGGGAACAGGCAGCAGGGAGGGGTAGGTGGGGCCAAAGAGGGAGCTGGTTAGCTTCTGGGCTCCAGAGTGGAATGCAGGGGGAGAGTATTCTTTTTAACCCCGCCCACTGCAGCCCTTTCCTTCAAGCCCCACCCCCGAAGCCCCACCATTTAGCCCCGCCCATATCACCAGAAGCTTCGCCCACAGGCAAAGCCACACCCACCCCATAAAGCCTCGCCCACCTCGTACCCCTCCTCTCGCTGTTCCATCTCCCCACAGCCTCGTCCCTACCTATCCCCACCTGGTCCTCTGCCAGGCATGCGCGTCCACGTCTGCATTACAGGGAACCGTCTCTGATCTTGCCGCCGGGCCTGGCCTTCTTCACCTCCAAGGCTCTACCTCACTCCCTCCCTTCTGCTCCTCCTCCAGGCGGCATAGTGCCAGCTCCCCCAACCTGTCCCCCTCCCCCTCAGCGTGCCACCTTGGGGCCTCTGCTTCACGGGATCCCACCCCATCTCTGCTGTCCCCACACTCCGAATCCCGGGGTGTCCTGGGGTCTTCAGGGAAACAAAACCAGTGGGCGGTGCAGTCCTTGGGTAAGGCCGAGTTCACAGTTAGGAGGCTGACAGGGTTGGGCTGGGGACCAAGGGGGCTCGTGGCTTGGGTCCAAGGCAGGCTGCGGGCACCCAGTGTGGGTGATAACGTGAATCTCGCCCCCGTGACGTCAGTCCTCTCACCTAAAACACGCCTGCGCAGCGGGGCCCACTCGCATGTGACCACAAATTGAGTACGGGCCCAGGCCTAGTGACGCACTGGTGGCACTGACCGTCACTGGGCCGTGATAAAAATGGAGGTCAGGCCTGCGACCGTCATGCACCACCGCCTGTGGAGATCAGCAGCACCCTGTGCCTAGGACCTTGCTCGGGGCGTGTGGAACCCACGGAGGTGCAGATGGGCGCCGACCGGCTTTTTTAGTTTTCGAGATTCCCGTTCTGCTTTTAGTTGTTGTGATTATGAAGAAAGGCGATTAAAAATCCCTGTATTACAGAACTGAATATGGTACAAAGTGAGCATGCTCTCCTCTCCCACTCCACTGCTACAACCCCACTAATGTTTCCACTCTAGCTGTTTCCCCCACTCTAGATTCCATAGTTCCTGGAACTGTCCTCATTCCAGAGATTTTTTTCCTTGCTTTGCCTCCCAGAAAAATACTTAGGGTTCATTTCTCATGGAGCCACCTTTTTAACACCCATGTAGTATTTCACCATAGGAAAGGACCATTGTTTGTTTCCCATGTCTTTGACGGATATTTAAGGGTTTCCTAGGTTTTGCTTTTACAGACTATGCATCAATGAATATCACTGTATGTGTGTGAATGTATGTTTGCAGAGCTTTTTTTGAAACTTTTTGTTTTAGAATATATATACATATATATACAAATATATATACATATATATACAAATATATATACATATATATACAAATATATATACATATATATACAAATATATATACATATATATAAATATATACATATATATATATTTCTTTTTTTTTTTTGTACTGCTGATCAAACTCATGACTTTGTGCTTGCCAGGCAGGTGCCTATGCCACTGAGCTAACCCCCCAGCCCTATTTTGAAATAATTTAAGTTTGTAAAAATAGTAAATGAAGTTTCTCTATACCTATACCTTTCACTTGGCTTCCCATGAGGTGAACAACCTGCATAACCATTGTACAGGTCTCCAAGTCAGTAAATTAAGTGACACTATATTATAGACAGGCCCTCTTTAGATTTTGTCAACCATCCCCATAATATCCTTTTCCAAACTGGGCTTAAGGACATACACCTTTAATCCCAAGAGTTGGGGGGCTGAGACGGGGGGATCATTCTGCGTTCAAGGCCAGCCCGACTTTTTCTCAAAATAAAACAAAGCAAACAAAAACAGACAAAGAAGAACAAAACAAAATATCCTTTTCCACTCTGGGACCTGCCTTGGAATTTAAGCTGTTCTGGCACCCCAGGGTCCTTGGGACAGTGCATTTTCATGGCCTCTTGTCTCTGTTTCTTGACGCTTTTGAAAGTGCCAGCCTGTGGTTTTGTGGCTCTTCTGTGATACTTCCTCATGATTAGATGGAGATGGTGCATTTTCTGCAAAGACACTGAAAACTGACCATGGATCCACACAGAAGAGGTGCACAGAGGTGACCCTGCCATGACTGGTGGTGTGGACTTGGATCGCTTGCTCAAGGGGGTGTCTGCTAGCTTTCCCCACTGTCCTGCAATGCTCTCCCCCTTTGTCCTTTGTATGTACCATTATCCCTGCATGTCCATGGAGGACTGACCAGCCCACGACCTCCCTCAGACTCCAAAGTCCACAGAGACCTGAGTTCCTTCAGGGGAATGGCTTGGTATTTGCACAGGACCTGCACACATCCTCCCCGCCCTTTACCAGCTGTGGATGACTCCTGATGCGCAGTGCAATGCACACGCTCATGTGTAAATCGTGCCACGTTGTGGCGTTTTGGGAAGGACCGCCAAAAAAAGGCCTTCATGTAGCCAATACAGATGCAATTTTTTGTTGTTGTTGTTTTTGTTTTATGAGGGTCTCACTATGTAATTCAGACTGGACTTGAACCCACTACATAGCTCAGCCTGGCCTTGAATTCACCACCATCCTCCTGCCTCACCCTTCCAGGTACTGGGTTTTCAGGTGTATACCACCACATTCAGCTTACAGATGTAATTAAAAAAATGTTTTCAATAGTCAGTTGGTTGAATCTGAAGGTGCAGAACCAGGGGTGGGGAGAGTCAACTTAGTGTTGTGGGGAGATATTTTGAATCTATTCAAATACCTTATTTCTCATCATACTTTACCCACTAATTTTTGCGTCCTTCCTGCTTCTGGCCTAAACAGTGATTACTTTGATGTTTGCTAGGTGGTGATTTTTCTATTTTCATTATTCTTTAATAGAAGACTTCTGGCAGGGTGTGTGTGGTACACACTGGTAATCCCAGCTACTCGGGAGACTGAGGCAGAAAGGTTGAAAGTTTGAGGTCAGCCTGGGCAACTTAGACTCTGTCTCAAAACAAAAACAAAAAGAGAACACTTTTTTTTGTTTGTTCGTACCGGCGTACTGGGGATCAAACTTAGGACTGCGCACTTGCAAGGCAGGCGCTTATGCCGCTGAGCTAAATCCCAAGCCCAAGAGAACACTTTTTAAAAAAGGAAAAAGGAAAGGCAGATCAGCTAATTTTATTGAATTGCTATCCTGGGCCGCAGCATTTTCAAATGATAGTTGATTTTCACCATGTCCCTCTGCTTTAGGACAATCTGAAAACTGGTCTTTGGGGAAGGTCTTCTCTCCTCTCGAGGGTTGAGAGCCGAGGAGGAGAGATGTTCACAGAGAATGCACATGTGTTGTCAGTTTTCCCTTTGCTACAGAACTCGCTGGCAGGAGCCAACCCCACCGCTGTTGTTATGTTAAGGAAGGAGGGGTCAGGACCCTTCTTTCTCACTGCTGACTCACGACTGAGCTAGAATTGGCCTCTTATGAGCCGTCTTATGAGGCCTTGGGGCTGCTATCTGGGCAGGGAGGTTATGGTTCTGCTGCCTGCTTTCTGAGTCACCTGGGCATTCTCATCGCTGTGCCTTCTCATCACCGGTCCCAGTTTTGCTGATTCCATTTTTGCTGGCTTCTCCTCCAAGAGGCATTTGGATGGTAAGAAGAACTTCCTCTCTGGTCTCCCTGGGAGACTTTAGCCTCCACCAGCTCCTTTGTGTCTGCTGTGACATTCCTCAAGGTCACAGAAGAGCAGCAGTGGCTCCAGGCATCACATCGCATGTAAGAATGTCACAAAAGGGCCAGGGATTTAGCTCAGTGGTATACGCACTTGCCTGGCAAGCAAGAAGTCATGAGTTTGATTCCTGGTACAAAAAAAAAAAAAAAAGAAGAAGAAGAAGAAGAAGCCAGGATTGGCCCTCTGAGCCTCAGTTTCCCCAACTCTAGAATGGAAGTGATAGAAAGCTACCTCAAGATTGAGGATGAGGTGACAGGGAAGACATGCATGAATCTAGCTGTAAGTTGGCTGGGACTGAATCAGAAGTGGATTCCAGCGCAGCGCAGGCCCCCAGACAGTTCCTGGTGTGGGTCAGGCCTGGGCACGCCGGGGCACACCCTCCCCCAGCAGCAGCCCGCTCCGGTGCCTTTGCTTAGATCCCAGTTGCCTGCCACATTTCAACTGCAGTGTTTACACAGACTTGTTCCGGGGTTTGTCTTTCTTGTCCGTTTTCCCGCCCACTTTTCTGAAGCTGTGTGGGGCCCAATTTTGGTTCTCTCCATCCTTGGAAGTTCTTTGGGTGCTTTGATTTGCATTTGCTGAGAGGCTCTGTGGGGAAACAAGACAGTGCCTGGCTTTTGGGCGGATGGGGCGGAGCTGCCTCTACTGGAGCCCCTCTTTTCATGTTCTGCCATTGCTGTGGTTGTGGTGTGGACCACCTCAGCTTTATTGCCATAACAACACAGACACAGACACAGACACAGACACAGACACAGACACAGACACAGACACAGACAGACAGACAGACACACACACACACACACACACACACGTGCACACGGCACGTTAGCATTCTGCACATGGACTGTTTCAGGACACGGTCATGACTCTTATCAACCATTTCTGCTGTTTCCTCTCTGCCTGGTGAATTCCGTCTTAGCCTTTGAGGTCCAAATGCAACTCTTCCTCTTGTGACACTGTTGCTTGCACCCCCATCAGGCAGACAGATAAGCCCCTCAGGAACCAGTGGTCACATTTCCCTGAGGGCAGGGGACATCCACTTTCCTTAAATCTTCTGGTGCCTTGCCAGGAAAGGGAATCATGAGCTCGGTAGAGTCTCACCCCCCACCTCCCCCCTGCTTCCCACCTCTCCCAGCTGTTAGGCCTCCTCCTCCAACATAAGGAAATCTGTGCCCCGCTGGTCCCATAGGCAGAGGGGCACCAGACCCAACAGGAACTCATTTTTAACAGAAGGTTCTTCCACGAGGAGGCTTATGGGAGGCCCAGCTGAAAACAAGACTGTGGAACCCTACAGGGCCTTTCCATCTTCATACTTGCGGCTGTTTGAGAAGCTAGAACTAAAGGGTAGGGGTGGTCCCTTCCTGATTCCCTCATGTGGTCATGGAGATGTCGTCAGACAGGGAGGACATGGGGCTGCCTGGCTGTCAGGAGAGAGTGGCTGGACACAGATGGTCAGACTTGGAAGAGTGTATTAGGCTGTTTTCTGTTGCTATAACAGAAATTTGGACCCTATACAGCTTCAGAAATGAGGGCAGGAAAATGGTCAAGAAAGAGTCAGTGAGAAGGAGGCTTCTGTTTGGGTTTTACTATGAGTGCATCAGTAACCATGTGGGGAGTTTTTGTCCCCACAGCTGGGAATTGCACACTGTCTTGGTTACTTTTCCTCTCATTCCTGAGACAAAATACTTGAGGCCCAAAATTAAGGAAAGAAAGATTTATTTAGCTCATAGTTTGCAGAGGTTTCAGTCTATAATCAGCTGGCTCCAAGGCAGGATAGTGTGGCAGAGGAGCATCAGTTCATGACAGCAGAAAACAGAAAAGCAACAAGAGCAAAAGGGAGGAAGGCAAGACAAGTCTGTTTGTACCTTATACTGTATGCAGAGTACCTAGACTAGGGTGAGTATAACACTCACACCCATATCCCAGCACTAGTCAATGAATCAGTCACAAACTTGATACAGCTGCCTCTGAAAAGCACCATTCCCCATCATGGCTGCATGAGGCTTTGGGGAGACTTCCAGACACAAACCATAACACACACACACACACACACACACACACAAATGTTACAGCAATGGAACCATAAGATGTATAATCTTTGGGGAATGGGATCTTTTCACTCATAACTCTCTGGAAATTCATCCAGGTAGTTGGATGAACTACAAGTATTTTCCTTTTTATTTGCTGTGTACTTGTCCATGATATGAATGTATCAGTTAGCTTAACCGTCTGACCACTGAAAGACACCTTAAATTGTTTCCAGTTTGGGGCTATTATGAATAAGGCTGCCATTAAAAAATCCATAAGTTTTTATGTGAATATATGTTACCTATTTATTTGAGTGACTATAAATTTTTTTGCATAAAAATTGTGAAATTTCACTTTTGGGTTAGATTTCTAGGTATTCTTTCCCAGTGTATAATAGTAAAACAGACACCTATGTGTCTGCCTCATGTGTTATGACTTTTCTAACTTTCAACACAGCAAACGCAAGAGTGGAGAGACAACTTTGTTCCTTCATTTTGGAGGAGAACGCATTTCATTGCTAAGTACAATGTGAATATAAGGTTGTTGCATGTGATTTTTTTTTTAAGCTGGCTAAAATAGCGATTATACTGAGCGATTTTCAAATAGTTGAACAAGAGTTACATATCTGGAGTAAACTCCACTTGGTGATAAGGTATAATTCTTTCTCCCATTGTGAGGAAGCTTCTTTGTGTATGTGTGTGTGTGTGTGTATGTGTATTTTTTTTTTTTGGTAGTAGGATCAAACTCATGACCTTGTGCTTGGCAGGCAGATGCTTGTGATGCTGAGTTATATCCCCAGCCTTTGCTAATATTTTATTAAGGATTTTTGTGCCTGTATTTATGACAGATATTGGTCTGTTTTCCTTTTTTAATACTTTTTGTGTCTGGCTTTGGTATCAGGATCATATTTCACACACACACACACACACACACACACACAAAGTCAAACAACAACCACAACAAAAAACAAATAAGGAAGTGTTCCCTTTTTTTTTTCTGAAAGAGTGTGTGTGTTGCTGTTTTCTTTTAAATATTTGGTAGAATTCTCCACTGAAATCATCCGAGCCTGGACATTGCTTTTTTGGAGTTTTAAAACTACAAATTCAATTTCTTTAATAGTTACAGGGCTATTAAAATGATCTGTTTCATATTGAATGAGTTGTGGTTATGTATTTTTTATGAATTACAGAATATCCTGTGAAGGCGTGGTTCAGAGTTTGCAGCGTCAGTCGTTTGCGGATTTTTCCTTAGAATTTAACTAATAATTGCTTGCAAAACTCCCCCGCAAGCAATTTCATGGAAATCCCAAATATCCTCCGCAATTGTTTTTTGGCGGGAGGTTTGCAAGTAGCCAATCCAAGAGTGTTAGTCAGTTCTCCTTGCTGCTGATTGGCTACTGCCCTGTAACTCTTTTCCTCCAGCATTCCTGCGTCGCACTAGCTAGCTCTAGTGTTCTCGGTTTTGTTATGAAGGCCCTACAATCGATCCCTAAGTTGCCGCCAAAACACCCTGCAATTTCTAAGGCTTTATTAATACAGTATTTTATTAAATTAAATTACATAACTGCAGTACAGTTAGGATTTAAACTGTAAAAATTGGCATTCATAGGTATTTTTCTGACCATTTCTGAAATTCATAGTTTTTCACAATTCACAGGTGTGCTAGCAATGTAATCCCCATGGATTTCAGGGGTGCACGGTAGTAGCTTTCATTTAAGTTGTTTGATGTATGTATAGAGTAATATCCTCTATTTCATTTCTGACATTGATAATGATTTATACTTTCATCTTTTTGTCAGTTTTTCTAGGAGATATGTTTATTTCATAGATCTCAAAAATTAGCTTTTGATTTCATTAATTTTTTGCTTCTATTGTTTCATGTTTTTCAGTTTTCTTTCTCTCTCTTTTTTTTCTCTCTGTCTCTTTCAGTCATGGGGATTGAATTCAGGGCCTTTCCACTGAGCTACATCTCCAGTCCTTTTTTAGTTTTTATTTTGAGACAGGCTTTCATTAAGTAAGTTACTCAGCCTGTGCTAGAGTTTGCAATCCTTCTGCCTCAGCCTCCTGCTGGGATTGGAGGTGTGGCACAAGTGTATTATTTTATTATCACTATGAATACTATTAACCACACTATGATGTGCTGTCAAGTATAATCCAAACACTAATGTCGGAGATGTTGAAATGATCCCTCTGTGTGTGTTAAACCTGAGGACACACAATATAACTGAATCCTCAAAACATAGCTGTAGAAGTCACAAGTCTATAGTTGGCTTTGGGGTTGAAGAGATGGAAAAGCAGTGCTGCCCTTAGAGTAGTTCTGAGCCTTAGAGATGGGACAAGGAAGACTGAGCATCCTGAGAGATGAGTGTCAGGATCGAGGAAGGCAAGGAGAGCAGAGCCGTCCCCAGTCCTTCTTCGAGGTCCCTTAGGAGTGAGTGTTGGATTTGGCCACATGTGTCACGGGGGCCCTGGCACGTGCAGTTTAGGGGAGTGGGAGGGAGGGGCTGAAATGGTATGGCCGTGGGGAGAGTGGCTGGGAGATGAGGAAGTGGAGACCTGGAGAGGAGAAAACTCTTTTAAAAAGTTTTGCTCGGAAGGGAACAAGCAACAGGACCTTAGCTGAGGCCTTGGGCCAGGGGAGATGTTCTCATTGTCTTGAAGGTAGGACATGGGAGTGGCCCAGGAGATGGGGACAATGACTGGAACAGGGGCGCTGAGAGAGCTGTAGGAGCACATGCTGGAGAAGCCTGGGGGTGAGAGGCTGGAATAGGTTAAGGAGAGGCAGCAATAGGAAGAGATCTAAGAGGTCCCCTGCAGAGGCACCCATGTGACATGGAGACAGTCTGGTTTCTAGCTGACTCTTGCCACCAGCCTGTGAGTGTTTCAAAGGCAGGACCACAACATCTTTATATCATTCTCCCAAGACTTGCTCCAGCTTCTGGCACACATTGGTGTTCAGCAAAGCCCATGAAAAGAAAGCAAAACTTACACGCAAGCGCACACACACACACACACACACACAGAGTGATCCAAGATAATACAATGAATGTTTACACTGAAACATACATAAAAGACACATAGCCATGAATCCCTCTCAAAACACTTTCCCCCTTGCTTTGAACACACTTATGCCATCATCTTTACCTCTTTCTGAAGCAGTTCTGGAAGTCCTCTTTCTAAGATGTGATGGGGAAAAAAGATACAGTGAATGATGCTGCTGAGTGCCACGCTACAGAAAGGCAGGCTCATAAAAACATGACAGTGTGCTCACCAGATCTGGGACTGTGTGACTGCTGGTTCTCCCCTAAAGTCAAAATGACCGTGAGAGGTAAATGTTTTGAATGGAATCAGGACATTGAGGCAGCCAGGATAGCCCAAGTAAAGACACTCAGGAAAGAGGACTCCCAGAACTACTTCAGAAGGCGGCAAGAACAATAGGTCAAGTATTTTGAGGAAGGTTCATTGCAATGTAGTTTTTACTGTAATATGTTTTAAAAAATTTAAACTCAATATTTTTTCAATCACACACATGTGTATATGAGGTTTCCTATGTAATTTTCATTTTCCTATTCTGATTTTTATGTTGGATTTTTGTAGTTGGGTACATTACAAGTAGGGTGAGGCTGCCACCCAAAACTAATGGTCCCTGACCAACGTAGGGCCAAAGACTGGGTTTGGAATCTAGCGATTCACCAGCATGGTGCAAGCAAGAACAGGGCTCCTGCCTGGTCTTTGCAGGGTATGTTGGGGATGTTGGCATTGCCCTGGGTCCGCAATCATCTGTTTAGTTTCTCTTCCAGGCTCACTGAGCCAGTGCCAGGCACTAATGTGCAGAAAGGACACAGCCCTCTCCTTACTCCTTGTGTGTGTGTGCACATGCACTTGTGCCCGTGTGTGTACACATCAAAGACTCCCAGTGGTGAAGGAGTTTCCTGGGGCTTCCTAGGGAATGACGTTTAAGCAGAGATCTGGGGATTAAGACCTGTAGTTAAGAACAGCCCGTGAAACCGGGTGTAGGGGCTCATGCTGATAATTCCAACACTCTGGAAGGCTGAGACAGGAGGATCAGAAGTTTGAGCATTTTCCTCCTTGCCTCTTGTCCTGCAGGCTCTGTGGTAAAGGGACTGGGCGAGATTTCTTAACACTCACTGGGAACTCAAAGGCAGGGAGGACAGGCTAGATCTCCCTTCTCTGTGCCTCAGTTTCCCTTTCTTGGCAGTGGAGATTTCCAGTCATGGCTTGTACTGCGTTCTTTGCAAGGAAGGTGACAGGATTTACTGATGCTGCCCTAGGCCCCCAGCCCCTGGATCAGCTGGCAGGGTTGAGCCGGGCACAGGGGCCTGATGGACGCCGAGGGACGAATGCCAGGGACGCGGGGGTTGTGTTTCCTCCGCCAGGCTCCCCCTGCCCTTGGCTGCCTCTCTAGCCCCTCCAGCCCCTCCAAGGTCTTTGATGGCATTAGAGCCAACCTTTTCCAGATGTGTGAGTGGAGGGGTTCTCCGGAACTCTCTGGGGCTCCATCTGCCTCCTCCTTCCCCTCTGCCAGATGGCCCCCTGCCAGCCAGCCTCCCCCTCTGCTTGGGTTGCCTGCTACTTGGAGAGATGCCCACCGGGATTTAGAGATTTTCTTAAGACTTGGCCTTTCCTTCCCGCCCCCTCCTCCTCATCCTCAGGCCGCCTGTGGGGTCTCGGAGCTCACTAGGGCTGCAGGACCAGCAGGGGAATCTTGTCTGAGCCACATCCCCTGCCCCTGCCACTGCCCCCAGTGGCCTGGAGTATAGTGGGAGGGGAGGCTGGGCCAGAAGAGGTCCTCACTGTTCTATCCATCTGGCACCTGGGAGTAACTAGCTTGGATGCTGTGGGGCCTGGAAGCCAGAGACCACACTCCCTGCATCCTACCTCCAAACTGTGCTGGGACAAGCCCTTCCATTCCCGCTGTTAATCAGGAGACTAACATGCTGTTAATCAGGAGACTAACAATCCTCTGTTCCTCTCCTTGAAGCCCTCACTCGTTTCCTGTTGAGACTCCAGCCTGTCTCATTACCTCCCGTCTGCTCCTCCTCACCGAGGTCCCTGGTGCGGAAGTGGGGGCCAAGGCAGGAGGAGGTGGACAAGGTGGGCATGGAAGCCTGGATGACTTAAGTGCCAGGGAGGGAGGAGGCACCAGGCTCCTGCAGACAAGGTCTCTGGGCTGTTAGTGGTTTCCAGTGAGGGACACCTGGATCTTGGCACCTCATGATGCTCTGGGGGATGTCACCTTTGGACCTGGGGAGCAATGGTTCCTGCTTACCTCATTCCAGTGATGGGCATCATACTCGTCCTGGACACCATTTCTGCAGATCTCTGCTCACATGACCCTGTGCTCTGGGCTATTTTTGGGGACACAAAGGACTTGCCTGCAAACTTCCAGGACAGTCACTGAATGGCTAAAGCCTGTGGCCAGGCCCCTGGGGTCTATTCCAGACTCCAACCTGGTGCATTGTCCAGTAGGTGAGAACCCACCCACTGGTGCTGTGTGGGCCACCACACAACCTGCAGGGCCTTAGCTTGATCCTCTGTAAGATGGGGCTGTTTATCCCCTGTCCTGAGCAACAGCCCAGGCAGGTCCCCTCCTCTCCCATCTTCTCTCCCTTCCCATCAAGCACAGGCGGTGTCCCTTGGAGGCAGATTGTGGGGCTCCTCTGTGTACAACTGTGGGTGGCCTCCCCATGGGCAGGAGGGGCTGTCTGTGGAGAGGCAGATAAACCACATCTCGTCTTCTGTTTATTTTTTAATCTACAGAAAAGGAGAGAAATGAAGCACTGCTGCTTTGTAATATATGCAAATGCAGTAAGTAAATAGCATGTGCACACATTAACATGTACAGATTTCCTTGCTCAGGGGTGAAGCCTGGGAGCTGGGGCAGCTCCAGCCCATCCGGCGTCTACAGCTGAGTCCAGCCTCCTCGCTTGTGTTCTGGGACTTCTCAGCCTGGCCTGAGGAGCTACTCTGTCTGCCTTTTAGAGCACCTACTCCCCAGATGCACGCACAGCACTTCAACCTCCTGGGCCCTTGTGGCCCTGGCCACTTGCTTGTCTTATCTCATCAGATGTCCCCTGATGGTCTTCCACATGGAAAGCCTCTTTTTGTCTTTTTTTTTTGGTGGTTCCAGAGATTGAACCCAAGGCCTTTGCACTGAGCTATATCTGGAGATCTTTTTATTTTTTATTTTGAGACAGGGTCTCACTAAGTTGCCCAGGCTGAATTCAAACTTGTGATCCTCTTGTCCCAGCATGTTGGGATCACAAGCTTGATGAAAGTAGCTGTGCCCTGCTTCTTCATCCTCCATCCCTCAGTTTCCAGACTCTTCCAGAGGGCCTGGGTCCTGGCCAGCATTGCAGTTCCAGGCAGGGGTAGGTGCACTGTTCATCATGGCTGCATTCTATCCATGTCTCTATTGCATGCAGACAAAGAATTTGTGTCTTTTTCTTGTTGATTTGTATGATTTCTCTTTTTCTCCTTTGATTCTCTTATTTACATTCATGTGTGACTATATAAAATCAAATAAATGAAAAATAATATGCAATCAGTCATGACGGCTGCAATTGAGCCTGTGGCTTGATAGAAGAGACAGACATCTAACAAATAATGTGTAGGTGGGTATATGATTTTAAGTGTTTGAAAAAGAAGCCTAGGTTATTTGAGAGAATAAGTCAGGGGGATCCAGCTAGAGAGAGGGACTGAAAATAATTTAGTCATGGAGGGCCTCTTGGAGGAGGAGGCACTTCCACTAAGCTCTGGGTCTGCACTGCAGCTGCTTCACATCTGGGGCAGAAGAAAGAGGTGTGTAAGCTCTTATGTGGCTGGTGGAGTTCTGAGTTGGGGGAGACATAAGCCGGTAGGTGACCAAATTGGGTACTGCCACATCTTCCAAGTCCTTATGGCCATAATTAAGGAAGCTGGAAAGTATTCTTTAGTGGAACCACTAAGTGAGTGTGGTGGTGCATACCTGTAATCTCAGCATTTGGGAGTTTGAGGCCAGCCTGGACAATTCAGCAGCTTAACAAGATCTTGTCTCACAAAAAGAAAAATTTTAAAAAATTGAGTATGTGGCTAAGTGTGAAAGACCTGGGTTCAACCTCTGGTAGTACCAGAAAACAAACAAAACTCCTTTGAGGGGAATCTGAGAAGCCTCTTCTGATCTCTCAATTTATCCAGGTGGGAGGCAGGTAGCAACCAGTGGGGGCCACCACATGCTGTTGGGATGGGGAAGCAGGTTGGTGACTGACCCTTCCATTCTTGATGATGCAGTGCTGTGCCTGCCTTCTGTCTGGCCTCCAGCTATTGCATGTTCTTTACATTCTTATAGATTTTATAATTGGCCTTGTAATTTTTGCAAAAAGAAGGCCCTAGGATATTTATCAAGATTACACTGAATCTATAGATTCCATTTGTAGCAAATTGATTCCTCAGTAATATTGAGTCTTCCTATCCATGAACATGGCATAACTTGGCATGTACTACTTTTTCTCATCAGTATGGGTTTTTGTGGAATTTACTCCTAGGTATTTATATTGGTCTGCTCATGTTGCCAGAAAAATACCATAGACAAGATGGCTTAGATAGTTTATTTTGTCACAACTTTGCAGGCTGGAAATCCAAGACCAAGTTTCTGCCTGATTCCATTTATGTCGAGGTTTCTCCTCCTGGTTTGCAGACAGCCACCTTTTCCCTATATCCTTACACAGCATTTCCTTGGGGTGTTGATAGATTAAGGGAAGGGAGGCTCTTGGATGTGTTTTCTTAGAATAAGTAAGAAAAATTCTGTACATGGTCAGTACAAATGAGATTTTTTTCTAAGTATTTTCAATAGAAGGTGGTTGAACCCACAGCTGTAGACATTGCAGATACAGAGAGCTCACTATATATTCCTTTTAATATGTTTTTCTTTTATATGAATATTATTATGAGCAATGAGAAAAATAGAGCACACAAATCAGTAAGACACAAATCAACCAGAAAAAGACATCAGACCCAATTTAAAAGATTACAAAACTTGAATGGGATCACACAAAAGAAGATACCCAAATGAAAAAAATAAAAAAGGGACTTAGCTTTCTTTAGTCAGCAGGTACTGCAAATAAAAACCATGACAAAAGATTACTACACACACTTGAGAATGACTAAGTTTCAAGTGACTGACAGCATCCAATGTTGGCAGGGATGTGGAGCAGCAGGAACTCTTCCAGAACCCTCACGTGCTATTGCTCAGCATGTAAGCAGGTTCACCCAAACCGGTTGGAAACTTTTTTGTCATGACTACTAAAACTGAAGATCTATATATTTTCTGGCCCATCAATTCTATTATGAGCTTATACCACAGAGAAATGAAAACCCATGTCCAAAAAGACTTGTACAAGAATGTTCATAGGATCTTTGCTCATCATAGCTCAAAATTGGAAAAATTCAAATATCCATTAACAAGAATATGCACAGATATTTGTGTATCAGTGGAATTTATACAGTAGAATTTTTACTGATAAAACGGACAAATATCAATACATGTAACATTATACAGTGGAATTTTTTACTGATAAAAGGGACAAATATTAATACATGTAACAATATGAATGAATCTCAGACATAATGGGTGAGTGAAAGAAGGCAGACAGAGGAGTAGGTAGTGTTGGGTTCCTTTTATATGAAGTTCTAGCTCAGGCAAAACTAACCCATGGTGAGAGACATCAGAATAAAGGTTACCCCTGGAGCCAGAGAATTGGCAAGAGAGATTTTGTTTTGTTTTGAAACAGAGTCTTATATAGTTCAGGCTGGGTTTGAACTTACAATGTAGCCCGAGGTACCCTCAAACTTGCAGAGATCTCCCCAAACCTGGCTTGGAGGGGGATTATTTTTTGGCCTTTTTGAGACAGGTCTTGCTATGCAGTTCAGGCTGGTCTTGAGCTCACTTTGTAGCCCAGGCTGGCCTCGAACTTGCAACAATCCTCCTGCTTCAGTCTCCCAAGTGCTGGGGTTACAGTCATGTGCCACCATACCTGGCTTTGGAGGGGAATTTTTGAAAGAATAGGAAGGCTGGGGAACCCAGAGGTAAAAGTGCGCTAAGTTAAACACTGGATTTATCTTTTCTACTGCATGTAAACTATATGTCAATAAAAATGAGCAGTGAATTCAGTGCTTTCCTGCAGAGCATGTCCCAGTGTGGCTCATATGTTCACATGTACGGTTCTGTGATTTGTGCTGGTCTCCCCACCCCTTCCAGCCATATGCTATGGCAGAGTGGAGTCCATGCCTGCCTTTTTCCTTCTTATATTACTGTTGCCTGCACAAAGAGGCTCTTGGTAATTGTTTTCTGAGTGAATGAATGAGTGCTGGGTTATAACCGAGCCCAGTATAAGATGTATGGGAAGAGAGGGGCAGGGAGGGAGCCTATGGACTCTGCCCTGGGGACAGGGATTCTTTATAGTGGAAGGAACATTTGAGTAAAACTCTGAAAGCTCCTTGGGCTTTTCTCAGACAGGCGGAGGAGCCTGCGTGTGCAAAGGCGCTGAGGCTGAGGACGTCACAGAACAGGCAGTTTGTGCTTTGAGGGTGGTAGCAGCCTTGCTGCTGGTGGTAGAGGAAGGGAGGATAGAAAGCTCGGCAGTGTCTTATCAGCTAGCCTAAAGGATTTGGTCTTCAGTCTACAGGAGCCATGGCAGGTTTGGAGAGTGGGCAGTCACCAACTGGAGCTGCATTTTATAAGTTTGTCAACTGGAATCCAAAGGGAGGCTTAGGACTTTTTTTTGGTACTGGGGATCAAACTCATGACCTTGCACTTGCCAGGCAGGTGTTTATGCCGCTGAGCTAAATCCCAGTGAAGTTTCTTCTGGATCTTGCCTAGGCTGGGTGATGGGTCACCATGTCTAAACCTGCCTTTGGCATCCTGGTGACACCCAAGGTTCTACCAAGCTGAGCTTTGGCCTGCTGGTTGGTGAAGTGGCGCCACCTACTGGCGCGCCCCAACTTGGATTTTACAGGTCATCAACTGCTTTCGCAGCCTTCTGCACCCAGAACAGCCAGGGCCAGTTCCTGACCCGGGGATGTGGGGCAGGAAGAGAGCTTTTTAGGGATGAGTTCTCCATTGAGTGCAGAGGGTGAGACTGGGATCCTCATGCAGCTGCTGGGATGAAAAACGTTTCCTCTGTACTAAATAAAAATGCACTAGAGTGACTGGATACTGGAACCGATTCTGTGTGGGTTTGGATCCTACTTCCACTGCCTTCCAGCACTGTGACTTGGAGAAAGTTCTTTAACTCTTTGTGCCTCAGTTTCCCCATCTGTATATTAGGAATAACAATGACATTCACTTGTTAAGGTTACTCTGCATCAACACAGTGCCTGGTACTCAGTGAGTAATCACCTATCTTGGTTACTTTTGTCTCATTGCTGAGACAAAATACGTGACACCCAAAGTTAAAGAAGGACAGGTTTATTTAGCTCATAGCTTGTGGAAGTTTCAGTCCATAATCAGGTGATTCCCAGGCAGAGTGGCGTGATGAGGGGCAATAGTTCAAGGTGATAGAAGGCAGCAAAAGCAGCAAGAGCAACAGTAGGGAGAGCAGGCCTCTTTTCTTCCCTCATATTGTAAGCAGGCTCCCCTGCCCCCAGGGCGGGTGTAACACTCGCACCATCTCTCTGCCCTCCTCTTGCGCAGGATGAGGGTGTTTATAAACTGAGAACCCTGGTCCCTTGCTGAGTCACTTAAACTTCTGAACTTCTCAAATTGGCACAGTCTATCAATCATTACATCAACTGAAGGCATTTTATGATTATTGTTGTTGTTATTAATATTATTACAACAAACAGCATTACCGTTTAAGGTACAGACTGAGTGTGAATGTCTGGTGCCTCTGGGGGATTGGGGGTTGGAAGGTGAGGGCTGGCATGCGGCACTGGGATGGGGTGGGGGTGGGTGGAGGTGCTGTTCCAGCTGGAGAAGGGCCAGCACATGTGTCTCAGCATCTGGGACTCTCCCTGTGATGGGGAGGATGCTGCAGGGAATGCAAAATTGATCTGCAAGTTGCAAACCTCGCATCCAGCGTCTTGGTCTCCAGGGGGTCCTCATCCTGCAGGCCAGGAGGGGAGTCTGAAGGGTTAACTGTACAAGTCTGCTTAGTGCATTTGGGGCAGAGCCTGAAGGGCACCTCAACTCATCCTGCTGAGGTCTGCGGGCTGCATGTAATAAATCCTGTGACCTGTCCCCTACCCTGGGCATCATCCCCAGATGGGTTCTATAGCTTTTCTAATGTCTCTTAGTGGAAAGAACAACCTCATTTGAGAAATTTTTTCTTTTTTTTTTAATTTTCTTTTAAAAGGGAGTAAAATCAACAACAAAACAGAATGGGACATAAGAAAGCATAAACTTCAAAGCTAGACAACCAGAGATCTTCACTATCTGTCATATTGTCTCGTTTTCTTCCAAATGGTTGTCCTTATCTTTGCATATGGAGAGCTCATACTAAATAACATAGCAAATCTTTTCACAAGATGTGTAGTTCACTGGCTCCCACTTGCTAGGCAGGGGGGAGGGGGTGGAGGGACACAGGATGGGGGACAGGATGACATGAGATGTCTGATTCTCAGCTCACACGCAGACAGGATCACAGTCACCCCCCAGAGAGGGGGGGGGTCCTCCCGGCACCCCGAGTCAACCACACGGTGCAGGTCCCGATGCACCTGGGTCTGTCTCCTTGAGGCCGCCAAAAGTCTGCCACACTCTCAGCCACCCCCAGAGAGGGGTGGAGCTCCTTGTTCTCCTGGTACCACGAGTCAACCGTACTGTGCAGGTTCCGATGCGCCAGGGTCTCTCTCCTTCAGGCTGCCGAAAGTCAGCCACACTCTCAGCTGCCCCCAGGGGGCGGGGAGCTCCTTGTTCTCCTGGCACCCCAAGTCAACCGCACTGTGCAGGTCCCGACGTGCCAGGGTCTCTCTCCTTCAGGCCGCTGAAAGTCTGCCACACTCTCAGCTGCCCCAGAGATGGGAGTTCCTTGTTCTCCTGGCACCTCGAGTCAACCACACTGTGCAGGTCCCGATGTGCCAGGGTCTCTCTCCTTTGGGCTGCTGAAAGTCTGCCACACTCTCAGCCGCCCCCAGAGACGGGGGGAGTTCCTTGTTCTCCCAGCACCCTGAGTCAACCGCATGGTACAGGTCCTGACGTGCCAGGGTCTCTCTCCTTTGGGCTGCCGAAGGTCTGCCACACTCTCAGCCGCCCTCCCAGAGAGGGAAAGAGCTCCTTGTTCTCCCGGCACCTCGAGTCAACCGCATGATGCAGGTCCCGAGGCACCAGGGTCCCTCCCCTGCAGGCCCCCCAAAGTCCGCCATACTCACCTGCTGTTTCTTTCTGATGAATTGACCATTCCATTTCCAAAGTTCTGAAATGGCCAACAGACCACAGAAAGAATTCTCTTTAGGCTCCTCTTTGAAACCAGCAGCTACAGCGATCTGCTGGCCTTGCTTCAGGGCCACGGAGAAGTTTTTTCTTTCCTCTGAATTAAGGCTTTGCTCCTCTTGCAGCTGAGCCCATAGCAGCAAGGGCGGCCTCAGTGCCTCTCTCCATCTTTATTTCTCACTTGCCAGTAATGATGAGGGTGGGGTGGCAGGGCCAAGCACAGGAAGGACAGGAGAGGCCCATGTGGCTGGGCTGCTGTCATCTGGCCTTGGGGACCCTGGGTGCACTCCTGTGACACTGGCCCCTTCAAGGGGGTCCTTCTCGGATCTGCCAGGATGGCACGTGCCTGGCCTGGGCATCTCTGCCCTGCAGGACCCTCCCCTACTTGCCAGCTCATGCCTTTGCCCTCGGCTGCAAACTTTCCAGGGACCCTCCCTGCTGCCAGGTCATCATTCTCCAGGCGGCCCTCCTGGGGAGTCCCTCTTAAGACTTCCAAGTTGTGCTCTGGGGACTCTGGGGTCCCACAGCAGGCTGACATAGACATAAACATGCACTGCCCTTTCCAAGGAGGGCAGCTGGCAAGGGTCAGATTCATGGCTCCCAAACTCCCAGGGGACTGGGTCATGTCTGCCCCAATGTGCTCTGAGGGTTGGGGGAAAACACCCCAATTTCTCCTGGAGGGTATTGGGGTGGGGCTTAACACATTCCCCAAGGGATCCCCACTCAGGCTATGGCAATTGTCCATTTCCTCATCCCCATGAATTGTGCTTTTTTTTTTTTCCTTCTTTTGGCTTGGGGATTGGGGATTGGGGATTGGGGATTGGGGATTGGGGATTGGGGATTGAATTCAGGGCCTCTGCACTGAGCTACATCCCTGGCACATTTTTTATTATTTTGAAACCGAGTCTCATTGTCCAGGCTGGACTTGTCTCATCATCTTGCTGCCTCAGCCTCCCTGAGTGCTGAAATCACAGGCATGTGCCACCACGCCTGACTTGTGGTTTCTTTATGTAGCTTGGAGAGGTGACCCCGAGGGTGGCAGAACCAGCTGCTTTTGACCTCGCCCTGGGCTCCTGGGTGCCTGCAGTGTGGCTCTGAGCCTTTAGGACCGTGACACTGGTGGTCCTGTGGTAAAGTGAGGAGGTGTGAGTGTGAGCTCCCGCTTGTGGAAAGTCCTGAGAATGTGTTGGTGTGTTTGCAAGTGTGTGACCGCGTGTGAGTGTGTGCAGGAGTGTGAGGTGAGAGAACTGGTGGGTGGTGAACATGTGTGAATGTTAGCACATGAGTGTGTGTTCACGTGACTGCAAATGTGAGCTGTGAGTGCAAAAGTGTGTTTGAGCATGAGAATGAGCGTGTGCAAATGTGAGCGTGTTCGCAGTGCAGACGGTGTGTTTGAACTTCATGAACCCGGGCCCACCAATGCACCATCTGTCCCCAGGTCCCTTGCTGTAAGGCCTGGTCACCCCTCCCCTCCCCCACCACTCCGTGACTCAGTTGCTCCCCAGACTCCAGCTGGCCCTGCAGCTCTCAGCGGGGGCTGCTCCTCACTGGAAGGTCCCTTGCCAGGCAGGGGGAGCTGGTTGCCAGCATGCTGATGAAACATGAGTGAGAGGATTTTCAAGAAGAGAAATTAGTGGAACGGGATTTTCCAGAATCAGAGCCCTCCTTCTGAAATCCAATTTTAGATATTTCTTCAACTCCTAAGATTTCCTGTCAACAGGGCATCTCTGGATGGTGCGCCTGCTGCTCCCAATTAATTCATCATTTTCCCATTCACCGATTAATTTGCTCCATGTCAGCAGATTTAGCTTTGTGAAGTCATGCTGTTTCATTTTAAAGGGGAAGTTGTGCAAACACGAGCAAGCAGCGAAGTTACAGTGGTGCGTGTAAAGCGAATAAGAAGAGCTGAACACACCCCTTTATGAAATTCGGCTGCACATTTTATGTCCACTCTTCTTGACATTTCACAAAACAGTATCAGACTTATTTGTAAGAACCAAGCTGGATATGATGGTATGCAGTTGTAATTTGGGAGGCTGAGGCAGGGGGATTAAAGGTTTGAGGCCAGTCTAGGTGACACAGTAAGATCCTATCTCAAAAAGCTAAAGTGCGAGGATTTCCATACTGGTGTGTAGAACTTTACCATGGGGGTCCACAATATTTTTCAGGAACTGTTTAAAAATTTATTTTAAATTTTATGTTTTTTTTAAACTTAAAATTGTTTCATTTTTAAATTTTTTAAAAACAGGAGTTGTGTATGCATGTGTGTGTGTGTGTGTGTGTGTGTGTGTTTTGGTGGTAGAGGGAATTGGATTTAGGACATTCACACAGTCATTTTTCATTTTTTATTTTAGACAGAGTCTCGCTAAGTTGTCTGGGCTAAGCTGAACTTGTGATCCTCCTGCCTCAGCCTCCCAGAGCATAGGGAATATAGTTGTGCCCCACCACGCTCAGTTGCAGGAGCTTTTTATTGCTGTAAGCATCCCACTGATGTATTTAGAGATGTCATTGAAATGTCCCACTGTGCAGGGATGTGGGCTCAGCTCTATGACTGTGACCACAGGATGGCACAAAGCACATACTCATTAGACAAATCAAAAGGAATCATGCCTGGGAAAGGTTAGAATCTGTGAGGTGAGGATGTTTGGAGGTTTCTCAGGGTTTAATATTTTTCTTTTCCATATTCACATCTTGCTCAGTGTGCAGGAGATTTCCCATTGCAGGTGGCCACATTTGGAGAGTTATAGAAAGTCTGGGCCAGAAGAACCTTTAGATTATGTGGCCAGTGAACGTGGCATTGGGTGACAGGTCCACTGCTGGGTCCCACCACCCCCCAGTCTGGGGTGAGCAGAGCAGTGTGGCTGTCTTGGCAGTAGTGGGTTTGGGGTGGCAGGGAGCCTGCACCCCCTGACACTGTGCTTGTGTTAGTTACAGGACCCTCATCAGACCCACATACAGGGTGTCCTACCGCACGGTGACAGCGCTGGAGTGGAGGTGCTGCCCTGGCTTCACCGGGAGCAACTGTGACGAGGGTGAGTCTGCCGGGGCCGGGGCTCTGCGGACAGGGCGCTGGCCAGACTGGGCTGCAATGGCTGTGCGCATCTCTCCTGCCGCCTCCTGTGATCGCCTTCTTTCCACTCTGCTGCACAGCGTGGAATTCTTCTTTCCTTTTCCCAGCCATCTCTGCGAGCCCAGTGCTCTGGGTGGGCCGGCCTGAGGGAGAGCTGCCCCTGCCCGAAGGCCCAGAGGTGGGTTCCTCTGTGAGGAGCTGGGTGGGGGATAGAGGAGCCTCATGGGCTCTGAACTGGGAGAGGGCATTTGTTTTATAACTTCTTTCCTCCAGTTTTGGCTCTAATGTACCCACAATGGGGCAGACCCTTCCCTCCCAGTCCCCCAAGCCGGATACATTCTGGATTCAAAGCCCAAAGGACCAGACAGTAGCATTCAGGGGAGGATAGAGGTGATCAACAGAGCAAATTCCTGTCGCACTCAAGACCAGGAAAGACTGGTCCTGACTAAGAAACAGGTGGACAGACACCTGGATCCCCAGCTGAGCTGTTTAGAAACAGTAATCACCCTCAAACTCGACTTCTGACAAAATCATTCTCCCATATTTTATTACCTAACTTACTGCTTTACTGTGTATATACAGTTGTCCCTTGGTCCATGGGGGACTGTGTCTAGGACCCTCTGAAGGTACCAAAACCTTTGGATGCCTCGGTTTCTGATATATAAAGCACAGTATTTGCATAAAAATTACACACATCCTGTATTCTTTTTTGTTTTCTCATCCTGTATTCTTTAAATCAGTGGTCCCCACACTTTTTGCCACCAGTGACTGGTTTCAAGGAAGACAAGTTTTCCAGAATGGGGAGGGGGATGGTTTAAGCATGATTCAAGTGCGTTAGTCATATTATGTACTTTATTTCTATTATTATTATAACTCACCAAAATGCAGAATTGTGCGAGCCCCAAGTTTGGTTTTTTGCAACTAGGTGGCCCCACCCATGGACAGTGTGAGACAGCAACACCCAAAACGAGCTGCTGCTGATCAGTCTACTCTGTAATCTCATCTTGGTTGCTGTCATGGCAGAAAACTCTGCTTCACAAAAACAGGATGTTGGAAATGGAACCAGGCTTTTCAGCATTTCTGTGGCACCTTCAGGAGGTTTTGCCTTGACTTCCATCCAGAATGTAGTAGATTTAAAGTTGTCTTAACATATTTTTAAGGTCACCATTATTTGCAGTCTCAAGGGCTTCTTGGCTTTAGCAATACAGTTAGCCACTAAGCATGATGCTGTCAGTGAAGGCACATTTGATGAAGTAACGGCTTCAATAATTGCCTCAGTTCTTTTTTTTTTTTTTTTTTTTTGGCTTTTTGAGACAGGGTCTCACTATGTGGTTCAGGTTAGTCTTGGGCTCACTTTGTAGCCCAGGCTGGTCTCAAACTTGCAACAATCTGCCTGCCTCAGCCTCCTGAGTATTGGGATTACGGGAGTGTGCCACTCTGTTCAGCTTGCCTCAGTTCCTTATGTTCACATCTTTTTCTTTTGAAAAACTCCAAAGGCTTGTCTTTTAATGCAGAGTGCTTAGTCCCCATGTGCCAAAGCAGCTTTGAAGGTTTCATGGCTTTGTTGGGTAGCTGGCCGTCACATATCATACAAAGCAGGCTTGCAGAATGTGAATCACTCATTTCAGTGAACCTGTAATTTGAACAAGACTCTTGGTATTTTCTCTTAAATGCAACTTTCTTGGCAGATTTAGGATCTTCTGCTGTGTCATCATTGGTTTTCTCCCCTTTGCCAAAACCTCTAGGAGTATTTGTTTGTTTTCCTCTTTTTCTCTAGAGTTAACTTATGGGTTTATCAAACATGTGACTGAGACAAGTGCACAGTGTGGGAAAGAGAAATGGACGGAAGTGGTAAACAAAATAACAGGAAAGACACACATAAACTAAAATAAGTGTCAGATTCTGACTTAAAGGCTGCTACCAGTTGGCTGTACAACTGAAGTGCATCAACTCATGTACCACTGTAAAGCCTGCTGCTGGATGCAGCTTAATTGTCACTTACCACTCACTGATAAAGTTTTGATATGAGTCTGCAAGTAACTGATTTATTATGGTCTCTGTGCAGTCAAATGTCTTAGCTAGTGTTAATCTGTATTTACAGCCACTTCTCAGTGTTAGCATCACTGCCTCAGCTGCACCTCAGATCACCAGTCATTAGATTTGTAAAAGGAGAATGCAGTCTAGAGCCCTCACATTCACAATTTGCAGAAGGATTTGAACTCCCATGAGAATCAAATGCTGCCAGTGATCTGATGGGAAGCAGAATTCAGGCAGTTTTGCAAACTAGGGGGAACTGCTGTACATAAAGGTGATGTTTTGTGGCCTTGTCCACCACTCACTTCCTGCTTTGTGGCCTGGTTCCTAACAGGCCATGCACTGATACTGTGGCCCAGGAGTTGGAGACTCCAGCTTTCAATCATCTGCTGATGACTTATAATATCTAATGCTACATAAATACTATGTAAATAGTTGTGAGACCTATTGTTCAGGAAATAATGACACATTCCATATGGACACAGTTTTTTCTAAGTATTTTTGATCTGCAGTTCATTGAATCTGGGAATGTCTTCAGATAAGGAGGGGCCAATGCTGTATACTTTTGTTGTAACTGCAACAAAACCCTGTCAAAGTCGATCTTCATTGTTAAATTGACTGGATTAAGAGGCTCTGGGAGAGGGGGTTGGATTGTGAGGCTGCTAACCTCATCAATGGGTTAACTCATTGATGAGTTCATAGCTAAGTGAGTTATTGGGGACTCAGCCTAACTAGAGAATGTGGGTCACGGAAGTGTGATCTGGGAGACTATGTCTGATCTCTGACCCCTTCCTCTCTGGCTCTTTCTCTGCTGTCTGATTCCTGGATGCCATAGCTGCTTTTCTTAACCATGGACCGAAGCCTCTGAAACTGTGAACTAAACTAAACCTTTCCTCTTGTAAGCTGCAAGTGTCAGATATTTTTCTCCCAGCAATGGAAAGGTGACAGAGACACACTTTCTTTGTGTTACAAATAATAACATAATGACTACAGAGATAGCAATAACCATAATGATGATGGTGCTTCATCATCATCTGTGGCCCAGAGCAGTGGTGGAAGAAGGGGCTGGATATGAAAGGATCTGTGAGGTGCCTGGTACTGAAGGAGCTGGTCTGCACTTGATGGGGGGGGTGTGTGTGCAGGGCTGACCTGGGCCCTCCTCAAGGAAAAGCAAGACCCAGGCTACAAGGGGTAACCAAAATATGGTGAATGTTTCAATTAAAAAAATTATCATAATAGAAAACAAATCGCCACGAATTCCCCTCAAAACACTCCTCCTCACTTCAAACGCACTTGCTCTATCGTTCCTGCCACTTTCTGAAGCAATTCTGGAGGTCCACCTTCATGAAGGTCTTTATGAGGTGTGGTAAAAACTCAGGTGAATGCTGCTGCTCAGGGCCATCCACCAGCCAGGCAGACTTGTAAAAACATGACACTGTGTCCTCATCCACCGTATTCACCGGATCCGGCACCGTACGATTTCTGGCTCTTCCCCAAAGTCACAATGACCATGAAAGGAAATGTTTTGCATTGATTCAGGATATTGAAGTGGCTGCAACAGTGCAGCTAGAGACACTCGTCAAAGAGGGCTTCCCAAACTTGCTGCACTGAATGACTGCAGCTCCCACTGATCCTCCCCCGGCCAGCAGCACCTGGGCCTCCCTTTCCTACCAGAACCATGGCGGGGGCAAAAGTGTCTGGTCCCCCCAAAGAGCAGACAGGGCTGTTGTCTGGATTTAGCTTGAGGCTGAGGAGGTGATATTCCTAGGAATGTGACTGGTTTAACCTTAAGTAACTGCTTTACCTAAAATTGATCCATCCGCACTGATCAATAATACGAGGGGTGTTGAACTCTACCCAGTGAACCAGTGAGTGGACCCTCTCTGGGTGTACCACTGGGGTCTTGTCTTTGGAGGTCCTGGGAGCTCTTCCCATGTGCCACTGTGGCCTCAGCCACTATGGTTTTTACACTGGCTTCTCCCACAACCCTGTATGTCCCCCTAGTTCTTCTGAGAATAACCAAGCCCTGAATAAGCAAGTCCTTTCTCCCTCTCCTGGGAGCCCTTCAAAGCATATATTTTATCATCTCTTTTCTAAATAAAGTCTGAATGTCAAAATATTTAAGTCATAATTTTTACACAAGTAAATAGTGCATAATGCTTTATTCAACTTAATTTAATGAGGGAAACCACAGAATAACAAAGCTGATTCAAAGGAAGTTTAGAGATACCGATCTGTCTGTATGTGATCTACCTATCAATCATCTATGTGTCCATTTATCTTTCATCCATCCATGTATCTATTTATCTGTCTATTCATCTACCTATCCATTTATCCATCTATCCACAGATTGGTTATGGCTTATTACAACACAAGAAAAAAAGATTTAAATCATCCAATGTAAAACAGGGGCCTCAAAAAAGATCACATGGTTAGAGCCTATAAGACAATAAAAAGAAAACCTTTGGGTTTATTTTTAAACCTTATTATTCTCTCTACTGCATGAAAGTCATTTAACATTCACCTTTATCGCACCTGAACTATAATTCAGAGCGGACGGCAACTCAGGCCAAGTGACAGTCTTCCAGGTTGTCGAATGGCACTTAGGACACCTCAGCAGACAGTATCCTACATGGCATCGAAAGGTTAGGCTGTGCCCGCACTGCCCTGCTCCCATGCCTCGGACAATTCTTGCAGGTTGAATAGGTGAAGCACCAAAGCCTGCTCTTGCAGGTCCAAGGAACAATCCCTCTGGCTGGGCCATCTGACCACTGCCACAGGGTTGGGGCTACACTTCTTGGTGGAGGAGACAAGATGGGGATGACTGGGCTGGCCAAATGCCCCCTCAAGTGTCCACACTTGAGGACTTGGCTCCTCAAGAAGAAAATTCTCACCTTATAAACCCCATGAATACTGATCATCAGTACACTCGCCTGAAGCATCAAGGTTTCCTGAGCTAACTGTGAAGAGCTTCCGGCTCCTTTCAAGACCTCAGCCTCAGAGCCTCCAGCAGCCCTTCCCTGCCGGAGGACCCTTCTTGGCTTCACCCACCTGAAGATAAGCAAGGAGAGCGTCCACCTCAGCTCAGGGCGAGGGCTGCAGCTGTTCTCTCTCAACAAGCCAAGTCCAGTTGAGTGGTCACTGCCCAGCAGTGGGGGAGGAGGCTGCAGTCTTGGGATGGGGGAGTTGGCAGCTGAGGGATTCCTGGGAGCGTGAGAGCCAGAGTAGCGCTGGCTCCTGAAAACCCTTGTAAAGATTTTACATCCCAAACAAGGGTCAATAAAGACAGCAGGCTAAATCTAGGCCATGTCTGGGACTCAGGCACATTCCTAAGGTGGCTCCTGTGGCCCCGACACTTCATTCCCAAGCAGTTTTCATTCCTCTCTCTCTGGGAAACCACGCAGGTCAGCGAGACCCCCCTCCCCCAGTGGGGTTTGCTTTGACCTAGATTGTTACCAGGTGCTGGGATGTCCAAGGGTGCCTTCTAGGCTCTTGTTCTATACAAAGAAAATTGGACAAGACTAGTGAAAAATATAGTGGTTTTACATTTATCAAAGGTATCAACACTAAGATACTATCTCATCCCAGAAGGAATGGTCATCATCAAAAAATCAGATGATAACAAGTGCTGAAGAGGATGTGGGGAAACGTGAACTGTTGTGCATTGTTGGCGAGAGTGTAAACTAATACAGGCACTGTGGAAATCAATGTGGAGATTCCTCAAGAAACTGGAAATAGAGATTTTGTTTTGTTTGTTTTCCCTTCTAAATATCTTCCCAAAAGGAGTTAAGGTCAGCAGCTAGATCTTGGAAACAGCTTATGTGTTCATCAGCAGACAAATGCATATATTATGTACAGGTACAAATATCCCATGATACATGTGATCATAATACCAAAAGTGTACCAATAAAATTAATTTTGAAAATCCAGATAAATGGATAAGGAAAATGTGGTATGTATACACAGTGGAGTACTACTCTGCCTTAAAGAAAGATAAACTTGAGGCATTCATGATTTCTCTTACATGACAATCTCCTCCCCCCATCTGGCACAAAGGAGGAAATAGATAAATAGGAAGGAGGGAGGAGTTCTAAGAACTTAAATTATCTAGTGTATTGTTTCAAAGCTATTTCAAGATAAATGCTAATTTGTTTCATTTATATGACTCGTGAATGAGTGTGGGAAAAGAAATACACCCTGAACACAGAGCAGATCCCTGAGAAAGAAAGAAGGCAGGGGCCACAAGGGCAGTACCCACCATCTTTGTACCCCATTCCCACATCAGCTCTAGGCTGTCCTATCAAAACCCTGCTTGATCTTGTGCCAGAAGAAGATACCATTCTCTAACTGGTATCAGGTGTGAGGCTCAGAAGCTGTTTTGCATGTGGATCCTGGCCATGATTGACAGGTCATGCCCACTTGCCCAGCTGGTTTCCTGTGCCCTAATCTCCCACCTCAGGATGACAGCTGCCCCTCAGGACACCCTAACTGGCAGTCTAAGACCTGGGGAGACTTTCCTTCTTATAAATGTCCACATACAGTTGATCCTGATGTGGGGATCTCAGTTCACCTGCTTGCTAAAATTGATACGTAACTCTCAAATGACTAGTGATGGTGTTCTGTCTTAGATAGGGGCAGTGCAGTGACTTCAAGTCACCCAATACACACATCCAGCTGAGGTCAGACAAGGTGATGCTTTTTCTGTTTCAGCTCCCACGCTGCACATGAGCTTCCTTTGCATGCCCTATTTAGTGCAGCCTTTTTATTGGTAATTTTGCTGTTTATAGTGTCTTCCAGGTGTAGTGCTATAGTGCTGTCTAGAGTTGTTAAGTGCAAGAGGGCTGTGATAAATCTTAAGGAGAAAAGAAGTCTGTGTCTTAGAGAATTGTGGTTCGTGTATGGCTTATAGTGTTTTTGGCTAGTTCAATGTTCATGAGTCAACGATCAATATTAAATAAAGTTTCTTTCATCAGAAACACACACAAAACAAGATTATGTCATTATCAGTTGAAGACGATGTTGTGATTAAGCCAGCTGCAGTGATGCATGCCTGTAATCCCAGCACTCTGGGAGACTGAGGCAGGAGGATCACAGGTTTGAGCCCAGCCTGGGTAGCTTCATAACTTAGTAAAATCCTGTCTAAAATAAAAATACTAAAAACGAGTTGAAGATGCAGGTCAGTATGGAGGGCCTGGGTTCAATTCCCAGTATTGCCAAAACAAAACAAACAACAACAAACAAAGTGTAAAATAGGCTTTGTGTTAGATGATTTCGGTTTTGCCCAACTGTAGGCTAATATAAGTGTGCTGGGCATGTTTAAGGTAGGCTAGGCTAACCGTGATGTTCAGTAGGTGCGGTACAGTCCTGATATGACATTTTCAATTTATGATGAGTAAATTTTTCAAGATGTAACCCTATGACAAATCCAAGAGCATCCATGGGTTTGACTGGCTAGAACTAGTAACATGTTTAGCAGATGTGAAAGCAGATATACTTGTCTTGTTTCTGATCATATAGGGTAAATGTTCAATATCTCTCTATTAACCATTTTGTCATTAGTAGTTGTTCATCTGTGCCATTTATCCAGTAAGAGTGTTCTCTTTTACTCTTAGTATTTTGGTTACTTTCTTGTTGCTGGGACAAAATGCTTAACACCCACGAGTTAAAGGTTTATTTTAGCGCAGAGGTTGAAGAGGTTTCAGTCTGTAGTCGGCTGGCTGCAATGCAGGATGGCATGGCTGAGAAGAAGCAGCAGACTTCCTCCTCCTTTCCCTTTTTGTTTCATCCAGGCTACATGCTTATTAGTTGGTGCCACTCACAGCCAGGTGGGGCTTCCCTCTTCAGTAAGTATATCATCTACACGTAGAATGATGCAAACCAATCAGTGCACTAATCTGTTGTCACACCCATGATCCAGTGTCACGCACTCATGGGCCAGTGTCACAGACCTACAACATAGTCACCTCCCCTGGACCCCTCCAATGAGCGCATGAGGCTTTGGGGGACATCTAGATATAAACCATTACACTTAGTTTGTTGAAAATTTTCAGCAGAAGTGTTGAATCTTCTTTTTCTGCATCTGAGATGATATGTTTTCCTAACCCTTTATTATATTACTAATATAATATAGTGTGGACTATTACTTTGGTTTTGGAATATTAAACTGACCTGGGAATAAATCTCATTTAGATCCATTCCCTTGTGTATATTTCTGCATTTGTTACTTTTTTGTAATTTTCTTTCCCTGTGATGTCTTCATCAGCTTTTGGCTTTAAGACTTATGTTGGTCTCATAAAACAGTTCCTTCCTTGATTTCTGAGGGCTTTGGGGAGGGATATAAAATTGTTATTCCTTTTTCTTTAAATGTCTCCTAAATTTAAAAATGAAATGTTATGGCTCTAGCTTTCCCTGTGAAGATGTTTTTAATAATTAATTTTATTTAATTGATATTAAAGAAGATTTCTGCTTATTTTACTAGTTACTTTTGCATTTAAGTCAATTTTTGGAGGTGTAAATACACAGCTCTTATTACATACATGTAGTTTATATACACCAGAGGCTTATAGTTTGATATGTTTTGGCTGCATGGATATTTCTAGAGCTCTTTTTCTGCATAACTCTCTTTGCTCTGGTACTCAGCCACCAAATTTGCCTTCCCATGCGTGACCTCTGATTTCCTTCCCTCTGATTCAGAGACATTGCTGTGTTCTATCTGGTGTCCCTCCCTATGCACTGGCCCTGAAGATGTCTCCAGGAGCCACCTTCTTGGTTTTCCTTCTCTCCCAGATCATTGTCCTAAGTGCCTCTTATCAAATGTCTATGAATATTTTCCCACTGATTTTGCCCAGCTTCCTGGTTGTTTGTGGTGGGAAAGCAAGCTTAGTACCAATCAGTCTAACACATCCTCCGAGGTTTTTTCCATTCTACTTCTCTGCATTACTGTTTAAGGATTACAACACGCATCTGAAACTTATGGTAAATCTAGAGTATACACAGGACTGTCCCATGCAAAATGGAAGGAACTCTGAATAGTATAATTGACCTATCATTTTTCATGTTATTGTTTTGTGTTTTAAATATCAGCAGGTTGCACCTTTCATAGATCAATGTCACAAGTTTTGCATGAGTCAGGTCGTCTCTTGGAGACGTGAAAGGAGGAATAAAAATCTTCTATTCACTCCACAGTTATCATTTCCAATCATCTTTATTTCTTCCTGGAACTCTAAGCCAGCGTTTGATACCCTAGCCCCTCCAAGAATTCTTTCAACTTTTTTTGCAGTACAGATCTGCTTGGGATTAATTCTTTCAGCTAAAAAAAAGTGTCTGAGTATTTTACCTTACTTCTGTTTATCTAAGTATGTATCTATATATCTGCTATAAAATGCACACAACACAATTTACAATCCTAACCATTCTAATATATGTAACTCCCTGGCATTAACCTCTTTTGCAGTATTTATGACCATTATCACTATTTGTTTCCAGGATGTTTTTGTCACACCAAGGGGAAACCCCACACCCACCAAACAGTCATTCTTTATTTGCTCACCTCACCCCTTGGATACCGCAAATCCTCTTCATATCTCTGCTGATTTGTCCATTCTGGATATTTCTTAGAAACAGAATTCTGTGGTACGTAGCTTCCTGAGTCTGCTTCCTTACTCAGCATCATATTACATGATTTCCTGCATCTTGCAGGATGTAGGTGAATAATGAATAATATTCCATCATATGGTGAGATCATATTTTGTTTATCCATTCATCAGTTGCTGGGCATTTGGGTTGTTTCCACCCTCTGGCTATTGTGAATAGTGCTGCTATGAATATATGTGAGCAAGTTTTTGTTTGAACACCTGTTTTCAATTATTTTGGTTATATACCCAGGGTTGGAATTGCTGGATGATATGGTAATTCTATGTTTCACTTGTCAGAGAACTGGGAAATGGTTTTCATAGCGACAGTACCATTTTACATTCCCACCAGCAATGAATGAGGGTTCCAATTTCTCTATATCCTCTCCACTATTTTATTTCTCATTAATCTTTGAATAACATTTTCATTGAGTGTAATTCTGGACCTTTTTTTTTTTTAGTACATTACCCAGAATGATTGTCCCATTGTCTTTTGGCATTCATGGTTTCTGGGTAAGAGGTCTGTGGGATACATAGTTTTGTTCTCCTTCTGCAGGTGTTGCTTTTTCCTCTGGTTATTTTAAAGATTTTTCATTATCCTAGGCTTTCAGTAGTTTGACTAAGATGTCCCTACTTGGTGGTGGTGGGGGTTCTTTGAGCATCCTGAATCTACAAGTTCATTTTTAAACTGAATTAGAAAAACTCTGTCCATTATCTTTCCAATTTTTTCTTCCCTATTCTCTCTTCTCTTCTTCTAAGAATCCATTCACACATCTTAGATTGCTTGATACTGTTATTGAGGTTTTGTCTGGTTTTTCTTTTTTTCTCAACTCTTCAGGCTGGATAATTTTCATTGACCTGTCTTCAGTTCATTGACTGTGCTGACAATTACAATCTTCTGCTAAGCTCATTTAGTGAATTTTTCCTTTAGATAATATGCTTTGCAGCATATGCTAGAAAATTCTACAATTGTCATGTGTTTTGCCTTATTGTGATTGTTGCTTATGTTTTTCTGATAAGTTTTCTTCATCCATTCATAAATACTTTGTATCTTAGTGTGTGTGTGTGTGCGTGTGTATATATATATATAAAATTGTTTGTATTAGTAAAAAGTTGTTCCTTCCTTACCTCTCCCTCTTCCTTTCTTTCTATTTCTGTCTCTTTCTCTCTATCTCTGTCTGTCTCCGTCTCTGTCTCTGTCTCTTTCTGGAAACCTTGAATAAATTGTGGAGATTCTGATTTCCTTGAAAAGTACTGATTTTTGAGCAAGCAGTGAAATTGCCATACATTTGTGAAGGCTCAGCAATTTTATATATATATATATAACTTTAATTTTATTTTAAAGAGAATAAACCAAGCAAAATAAAACAGAATAAAACCAATCAAAACAAAACAGTGTAGGTGATATAGGGTTTCAAAACAAGATAATAGGAAATCAACAATGACTATTGTAATGCCTCTTGTCTTCAAAATAGCTGTCTATACCATCAGATATAGGAAAATCAAACAAAACAGAATAGAATAGAACTAATATAAACAAAATAATAAATGCAATATAGGATTTCAAAACAAGACAACAACAAATCCAAAATAGCTACCATAATATTGCTATCTTTGAAATAGCTGCCTATGCCATCAGATATAACAAAATCAAACAAGACAAAACAGAACCAAACCAGGGGCCGGGGGTTTAGCTCAGCAGTGTAAGTGCCTGCCTGGAAAGCATGAGGTTGTAAGTTCAATCCCCAGTACATAAATAAATAAATAAATAAATATTAAAAAAAACAGAACCAAACCAAACTAAATCAAACAAAACAAAACAATGAAAGTGATATAACAAGATAATCAACAATGGTTGCCACCTTCAGAAGGAGATGCCGCATAGATGCCATGCTGTGTATTGTCATCCTCCAAATAGGTCATTAGACTACCGGCTTCAGGCCTGCAAAGTTAAGGAAACACTAAACACTACAAGCATTAAGTTGTATTTTACTTCAGTAGCTGTCGTCTCAGCCTGCATTTCTCCAGATCAGCTGGTCACTCATGGAGGGAGGGAGGAGACCTTGGCTCTTCTTGTCTCTCAGTCCTCATACCAGTAGGAACAGGTGTCTGGTTGCCCTCCCTGCAGCCTGTGCATGGTGCTGACTCAGAGGAAAGGGCTAGCTTCTTGTTCTCCTCCCTGAGGCCTGCAAGTAGTATGAGCTCACATAAAGCAACTGGCTTTTTGTCGTCTTCCCTGTGGCCTGCGAATGGTGCTGACTCACAGGAAGAGGCTGGCATCTGGTTGTCTTCCTTGCAGACCACACTTGGTGCCGACTCACCAGTATTTGTATTTTATTAGGTGGGGAGGTAAAATCCTTATACCTGGGATGTAATTTTTGCCTTTAAGATGCAGTCTTTCCACGGTTTCCAAAGCAAGCCCAAGATGTTAGCTAAGCCCTGGCTTGGAGAGCCTCCAGTTTTTGCCTGTCTCCCTTCTGGAGGCAGCTGCTGACCTCTCTCGTGGGCACTGCAACCTCCCTGGCCGCTTCTTCCTGAGTTTACTGGGCTCTGCCTTACACACACCCAGTTCTGGAATGAGCCAAGAAGTCCAAGGGGGTTGTGCAGGCAGCAGGGCTGTCTGCTGTGCCATAGTTTCATCCCTGATTAGATTTCTCCCCTTAGTTCCCAGGGCCTCTGGCAGCCTTAAGCCCAAAGACTGCATTTGGGCCACTCTGCCTCGCCTGTGCGCCCCTGGGGAAAAGCCAAGCCCTGTAGGATCTTACAATACTCAACTCTTTTTTCAAGGTTTGAATCCTCTCCACTGTTTGCCAACAGTTTATTTCCCTCTCATGCCTTCTAGAATTTTTTAAAAATATATTTTATACTAAGTAGAGTTAGTCTGATACAAGTTACTCCGTCATGTCTGGAAATGAAACTTTGTAGACATCATTTGAGATAATCCTCTGCTCACACCTTCCATAATTTCCTTAGGATAAACCCTTAGGAGTCTGCCTGATTACACTGTAGCTGACTGAGGTTCCTTAGGGCAGAGAGGATGTTGGCCTTCCTTGCTACACTTGATGGAGCCCAACACAGAGCCTAGAATTTACTTGGATATATGTGCATCTGTGTGTGTGTGTGTGTGTGTTGCTGGAAGTGGAACCCAGGGCCTCACACATGCGAAGCACGTGGTCTCCTAGGAGCTATGCCCTAGCGCCTAGCTAGGGCTCTTTAAAAGTTGCTGTCTGGCTGTGCACCTGGCATGATTTCTACCAGTACTGATCGAAAGAGTCAGCACAGAACGTTGGGTAAGACACCAGCTCTTCATCACTGGGTTTAATTCCCCACCATATCTTTTATCACCCTCATTTCCACGTGGCACACTCTTCACCTTTCAAGTGGGCCTTCACAGTGTGGACAGGGCTTTCGGTGTAGTCACAGAAACTGAGTGATTCTCCGAAGGAAGAAGTCTTGGCCATGAACTTCAGCTAGGGAGTAGCTGAGGCAGAGCCAACACCTGGCTCTTTTTCCTCCTTGTGGATTCTCTTTTTTTTAGTGAAGGGGATGGGCCCCAGGACCCCTGCATCCTAGGCAAGTGCTCACCACTGGGCCCCATTCCAGCCCTTGGTGACGGCTCTTAATCCAAGCCACCTGGGGCTTTGAAGTTCTGGGAAATCCCATCTGAAGTTGTCCTAGCACAAGGGACAGGGCAGCTGGATTCTGGGCTGGCTCTTTCTTGCAATACCTGAAGTTTTCTCTTAATGATTTAGGGACCACGTGTCATATTACCTCGGAGCTGTGAAACTTACCACAAATAAAGTTGACAGACTCAACCTTCAGGAGATGCAGTGTTTAAATCGAGTAAAGATATTTTCTCTCTCTCTCTCTCTCTCTCTCTCTCTTTTCTTTTTTCCAGCTGAAAATGAATCCGGCCAGGACAGGAAATGAATCTCATGGGTCCCCATATGGGCAAGGGCAGGCCTGGGGCACAGTGACTTAGCTAGTGTATCCAAGCATGGAGCCGATTGATTTGCATCCAAGGCAAGGCTGCCCTCTCACCCCAGCTCTAGCTCTGTGTTTGAGCCCATTTGTGTTTGGGATGGCTGAGGGTTCAAAGCCAGATGGAGTACTCCTGGGAGGAGGCTGCAGCCCCTGGCTGATTTGCAGAGCTCAGCATTTTAGGGAAATGATTTCCAGTGATTCTGATGCTATCTCTGAGATTTTCCTTCTGTGGCTATCCTTAAAGCGAGGGACAAGCAAGGTGGTCATGTCTTAAAATGAACCAAGTGCCCAGGATGTTCCAGGTACTGCGCTGGACGCTTAAGTCATTTTGATAAAAAGGGAAACTCAGGAGCCCCGGAGTGTGGAGACAGAGAAGTGAGCAGATAATCCCAGTTATAAAAGCAGGGCTCTGCCAAGGTCTGTTCAAGATGTCATGGGTTGGTGCCCAGGGTGGACCTGGCCCTCAGGATCCAAATCCGCTCCCTTGCTTAGCACCCCACCTCTCTAAAGAGTCCACATTTCTTCCCCACTGGTTCCTTCCCATCATCCCATAAAGATACCCCAGCATATGTGCAGGAAAACCTCATAAGGATTTGTAGCAGCACTTGCCCACCACACTCGAGGTCCTGGGTTTGATACCTAGCCCTGGAAACAAGACCAAGACCAATCAAACTGAATCTACATATGCTTTTACCAGTGCCCTGTCTCTGTCTGTGACCCTAGTACTCTAGGAGGCTGAGGCAGGAGGATGGTAGATTTTAACCCAATTTAAGTGACTTAATGAGATCCTGTCTCAAGAAAAAGTCAATAATAAATAAATGGGCTGAGAATGCAGCTTGGTGAGAAGATTCACTTCCCAGTAGGTTCAGTCCCCAATAACACACACGTACACGCACACAGATTCCCCAAGATATCCACCTGCATAAAATACAGAAAATAAAACACATGATGAATACACTTTCCACTGTCTTCTCATGAGTCAGCTCCATGCAGGTTATGTCCTTGTGCAGACTGGTAAGAGCTGGAACTGGAACCGTTTCTTGAATGAATGAATGAATGGACAGATACCCTTAGCAGCACTGTCTTGTGTGTGACCTGGGAGATTTGAAAGTGGTGTCTGATCATACTCATGTTGTAGATGGGTTACTGAGGCTTAGAGAAATTTTGATATTATCTGTGCAAGGTCCTGCTGCAGCCCCAGGGGGAGGTGGGGACAGTGACAGGGAACTGGAAGTGTCCACCTCCCCTGCCAGCTCTCTGACTGACCGAGGTGAAGGGGGCATTTCCTAGGCCGTGACCACACCCATTTCTAACACCTTAGCTTCTTTGGGCATCTCGCAAACCTTGGACCCTGGCTGGCCCAGAGGAGCGCGGGGTGGGTTCCCCTCACCATCTGCTTCTGCTCAGCGGACACCAGGCCTTGCAGTGAGCTCCCAGGCCTTTGATCCTCCGTCTCCACCTGGAGCTCATCCAGCAACTGGGATGGGTTTTGTTGTCAGACAAGCATCTTTCATCGCCTCCCGTTATGTGGTGTGGGCTGTAAATATCTGCAGATGTCCTCTGCCTGCTTTTTCCTGGAAAGTGCTCACCCGCAGCTGGCCTAGGTCGTGAAGCGTGGTAAGTGACTGGTCTGTCTGCATGTCCAGGGAACTCGGCACTCCACATAGCTGCCCCGTCTCTGTCCCCTGACCTTTCACACCGCGGGGGATGACTGCAAAGCGTATGAGTTTCCTGAGCCTCTTCCAGGGTGACATTAGCTCACATGCCCAGGGCTTGGCAGGACCTTTTAATCAGTTCTGTCTGTCTTCCTGGGGCTTTCATGCCTCTGATGCTGGGGCACAGAGGTTGGGATGGGGACCTTCAAGTGGAGGGACTCTGTGGGCTATGAGCCCCCCATTTTGCTGGAGCCTGAAAAGCTAGAGTGCACTGATTCTAGGGTGCAGGCATTGGTGGTGGGGCTCAGCTGCAGGAACCATTTGCTGTGTGTCTCCTGATGCTTTCCCAGCTGCTCGAATTCCCTGGCAGATGGAGAAAGGAAAGTGGGGTCGCTACCCCCAGCCACTGACATGGAGGCAACGTCACAAAGCTGAGAGCGCGATTTAGACGGGGCTGGTCAGCCTGCTGAGCCCGCCTGGGACCCTCCTGCCTCTGTGAGGCTTGAATCTCTCTCTCTCAGACATGGAGGTGTGTACCTGGATCCTCAGTCCTGGGTGGAAAGATTCTTCCTGCTGGCCTTGTCTTCCTGTCCCTAGGGAATGTGACCAATGAACCACATCTGGCCCAGGAGCGTAGGGTTTCAGTCTGCTCCTTCCAGCAGATAAACTCCAGTTAAAAATCATTGTTCCTGAACCTCACATGGTGGCACACACCTATAATCCCAGCCCTTGGGAGGCTGAGGCAGAAGGATCTCAAATTAGAGGCTTGTCTGGACTTTATAGTAAGTTCAAGGCCACTCGGGTATATAGTGAGACTCTGCCTCAACAAACAAACAAACAGACATTATTCTTCCTAATGCCTTGTAGCTGACCCAGACCAACTTGGGTTGCCCTGGGAATCTAGAATGTTCCCACTGCACCATTTGTGGCCTGGGCAGGGGTGGGCTTGGCAGCTGCTTTTTTTCCCCATGATCCTGGGTACAACAGTAGTGGGACGCACAGCACTGGTGACACAAGACACCAGGCCCCTTCCCATGTCACCGGAAACCTATGAACAAAGTGTGGTGACTTTATAAACAGGACAAGCATGGTGCAGAGCAGTGGTATCTTCTGGGCGCTGCACATGTACCCCAGAGTGCGAGAGTGAGCCAGGGCAGCTGACGGGGAGAGATTCTCCACCCTCCCGCTCCTTGTCTCGTGACTTGCCAACTGCCTTGCTGAGATGGCTCAGTTTCCCAGCAAGAGCTTCAGCACCATGGCAGAGGTGTCATGTGTCATTTGTCATTGTCACTCCCAGTTTCCCCCTGCTAAGTGATCGCCTCCTCCTGTTGGACTGCAGAAAAGCTTCAGGTGTCAGCAAATCCTGACAGCTGCTCACTGTGCAAATCGCTTCCTGCCTGAACTTCATTCAGTTTCCTCACCTGTACTTCTCTCAAAGCATTGATTAAATTGTTTTTTGGGGGGGTAGTACTGAACCAGGGCTTTCACACTGCACTTCATCCCCAGCCCTTTTTATTTTTGCTTTTTTAAGACAGCGCCTTGCTAAGTTGCTAAGTTTCCTAGGCTGGGCTCCAGCTTTCGATCCTCCTTCAGCCTCCCAAGTCCCGGGGATTACAGGCATTCATCACGACACCCAGCTCATACCGCGCATCAGATCAGGTGACGTGGCACACAGCAGACCCAGATTCAGTAGATTCTGTTGTTGTTATTATTTCTCTCACTTGCCCAACACTAGTACTAATACAGTGGTATTAGACACACATGTTGGCTGTTTTTTTGTGTGTCTTCCCCTTCAGAATATCGATGCCTTGTACCAAGATGGGGACCCTAAGACCTTGGTCATGTCCAGGGTGGGGGTGAGAGAGCGATATTGAAGGAGAGAGATGGACTCAGTCACTGCATTTTTTTTTGTGAGGTGGGGATTTCCTAGGTACTAGGGTCCCATACGTGAGGTCCCCTTGCTGGCCAGTGGCCCTGGGTAGCCCCGACAGGCGAGACCCTCAGTAGAGGCCAGAGTTAGTGACCTGCCCTTCAAGGAGGGGAGCTTGATGGCTGAGGTTTGAGGTCCTCTCCAGGGCAGCAATGAGCCTTGAGGTGCAGTGACTGACACTTGAGGGACCGAAGGTGGCATGGACAGAGTTGGGGTTGGAGCAGGAAGCTGTTACTCTCATAAGTCACCCGCTTGTCAGTTTCTCCTCTGCAAAGGAGGTTGGAGGGGCAGCACTGTCGGGGGAGGCCTGTCCCCCCACCACAGCCCTGTGCGCCCGCTCCCTGAAGCAGGGCTCAGGGCACAGAGAGGCCACAGCGATGAGCTCTGGTTATCGTCATTCTGCAAAGAGGCGCACCTTTCGGTGAGGCCGTGTCTAGACACGCGGTCGGGTATAAATTAGGGAGACAAAGCAGCTGGCTCAGTGGTTAGACCGTAAAACTTTAACGAGAGGTTTCTGTGTCTTGAACACACTCCGGGAAAGATGGCGGGGTGGGGAGGGGGAACGTCTCTCCTCCACCACGCTCTGTGGGATGCAGGCACTGCAAGCGTGGCAGTCCTGGGGCTGCTTTCCCTAGCCCTAGTGAGGGCGCTCTGATCCACTGTGCTGGGGGGGACCTGGGGTAAGTCACAGCCTACAGGTCTTCAGTTTCCTCATCTGTAAAATGGGGCCCGGAGTTGGGCAAGCTGGTGTACACCTGTGATCCCAGCACTCTGGGAGGATTACAAGTTCAAACTCAGCCTGAGCAACGTAGTGATTTACTGAGGCCCTGACTCAAAGTAAAAAATAAAAAAGACGAGAAATGCAGCTCAGTGTGAAGTGCCTGGTTTCAATCTCCAGTACAGCAAAAAAGGGGGGAGGGGTGGTGGAGACGGAGAATCTTCTAGAACAAACCTTTCTGTCTCTTGATCTGTGACCCAGCAGAGCAGTCAGTACACACTGTTGTATTTTAGTTTTTTCCAACAACAAATACTTCAGTCACCAAATGCATTGTTCCAACATGCAGTCTCCAGTTCTCTGCCATGAACCAGGTGTCATCGTGTTCAATGCAATTCTTTTTTTTTTTTTTTTGTCTTTTTGAGACAGGGTCTCACTATATAGTCTAGGCTGGTGTTGAACTCGCTTTCTAGCTCAGGCTGGCCTCGAACTTGGCACAATCCTCCTGCCTCAGCCTCCCGAGTGCTGGGTGACCTGCACCACCATGCCCAGCTCAATGCAATTTTGACTCTGCCTGGAATCAGGGTAATCCCACAGTAAAAGGTCTTCCCGCAAGGCTGCTCCAGTGAGATTCAGATGCCAGCCTATAAACTCAGGTTTGCATGACTCCTGGCTCAAGTTGGTTTTTTTGTACTAGGGTTAGAAGCCAGGGAACCATTTGCTACACCCCCATTCTTTTTCACATTTATTTGATACAGGCTTGTGCTAAATTCCCCGTTGGCCTCAAAATTGAGATCGTCCTGCCTCAGCCTGCCTTAGCTGGGATTACAGATGTGCATCACTGAGCCTTCCTAAAAGATAGGTTCTTTCTTTCTTTATTTCTTTGCTTGTGTGTTTCTTTTTTTTTCTTGCAGTACTGGGAATTGAACCCAAGGCCTCACACACACTAACCAAGTGTTCTGTCATTGAGCTGTGCAGTAGATAGTTGATGGACTGATGTACAGAACTCAGGAGAGCACTTTCTGTATGATTATAAATAAAACCACTGAGAAACAGTCAAATGGAAGGGACACACGGGCAGGGGGCGCAGGCTGGGGGTGGGGGTGAGGCGTCACCTTCCAGCAGAGTTCGGCAGTGTGGAATCTCTGTGAGCCCCATTTCAGGGTTGTTGTGTGGGGCTCCATTTCCTTGGTCTGATTAAGTCACTGGCCGTTGGTGATGCTCAGGATCAGGGATGGGGCTGAAAGTTCCTATTCTTTTGCTACCTGCCTGGAGCCTCTGGCCACCAGCTCCATCCTGAAGCTGTTTAGGGGCCCAGCAAGACTCACTCATTGGCATCAAGTCAGAGTAGAAAGAAGCTTGTGAACAACCAAAGACCCTCCTACCACTGCGGAAATTCCAAGGGTTTTAGGAGCTCCATGTCAGGCACTGGGGAGAACTCCAAATATACACATTTTACTCTCTCACAGACATGGAGGCCTTCGGAGAGGGTCCTGGGTGCTTTTGTGTGTGCTGAATGCAGCCTGCTGGACCTTAGGTTTGAGGCAGAGGTCGTGCCGGTGTCTGGCAGTAACATTCCTTAGTGCCGGTCCCCAGGGTGTGACATTAGGGTCCGCTCCAGGCCATCCATCTCGAGGGCTCCCGCCCAGCCATGCAGGTGCTAGGTGACGGCAGAGACTGAGTAGGGTGGCTGAGGCTGAGTCACCGTCACGCCTTTCCTGTGTGGGTGGACCCTTGGATCTCGGGATAGTGTGTCAGTGTGTTGTGCTCCGGAGCTGTGTGATTCTAGGACTTGTGGACAGTGTCGTGTCCCTCACACCCTTCCAGGGAGCACGGGCAGCTGTGATGATGCCAGCTCTCTTCTTGCCAAGCATTCTGCCATCAGGTCCCATTTATGAGGTGCCCTGTGCTCTTGGGAGCCCATAAACTCTGGAATCCACGGCTCGGACCTTTACTCCTTCCAGTTGAAGTATTGGGGGGTCCCCAGGGCCCTCCCGGCTCTGCACAGGGAGCGTTTGACTCCAGGTTCCCAGTGCATTTAAGAACCTCCTACATGTTCTTTATGGCCAAGCACTGCCTGTATTTCCTGACGCAGGCTTGGAATGCTCCAGAATCTTTCTGCCTCCCTGTTTGAATAGTGATTTAACACCTAGATGTCTTGTTTAGTGCTTCTCTTACTGGCTTAGATATTTCCTCTGTTTCACTTGCCTAAGTGTTTGTCTTCCTGCCTGATCTGTGATGGCTGGATCTTTCTCTAATGCTTTTTGGGGTCTGTGAGGATGTCACAGTGGAGGAAAAAAACGGAGCTTGGCACTTACAGGGTCTGGCCCCACCACTTCCCTGCCATGAAATTGAAATGGATATGGGGAAATGATGCTTACCCTGAAAAATGGTCAGAAAAATCTAGCTGCTTCTAGAAAGTGCCCGGCTCTGTGCCTGGCAGCTAGTGGGCAACCAGGGAATGGACTCAATGCCTGAATGTGCTCACTTAGAATTATTCCTTATAACCTCATGGAGCAGGTGGGTAACATGGTGTTCCCATTGTACACGTGTGAAAGCTGAGGTCAGGTGGCTGAGTGATTCGATGAAGGCCACATGGATAGTGCTTGATAAAGACTGAAAGCCAAGAGTGATGGTCTGTATCTAGTGTCACCCAAGAGCTGCATGGGTGGGGCTTTTGGAAGGTGACTGGGTTATGGGAGTTTATAGCTGGCTTGGTTTTGGGAGGCAGGGCCTGGTCAGAAGAGGTGGGTCACTGTGGGTGTGACCCCAAGTTATACTTCCTTTGTGTCTCTTCCTGTGGCCCCTTGCTTCCTTTCCACTATGTCATGAGCAGTTCTCTGCCATGGAGCCAGCTGATCATAGATTGAAACCGTGATCCAAAATAAGCCTCTCCTCCTTTAAAAGTTGTGGGTGTTAGGTATTTTATCTCAGCCAACAGGGAAGTTACTAAGACACCGGAACTCACCATTCGTCTGCACCCCACTAGAGGAGGAGATGAATGCATGAATGGTTGGAACAGACAACTGCATTTTTGCTGGGGTGGGCTGGGACTTGGGGCTGATGGGGAGACAAGGTAGGTAGATTCATAGCTGAGGCCTCTGTAACAAAAAACTGTAGCATGTTCGTGATGGGGCCCTTATTCCTACGTCTCACTGCTGGGTGGCTCTGAACCACCCGTGGTACGTACACGACTGTCCCATTGGGTGACATGGGACAGTCCCATTGGGTGGTACAAGTTGTCTGATAGCACAGTCATGTATGTACCACTGGTGGTTCAAGCTGGTAGGAAGATGTAACATGAGAAAACCATATAGATTTATTTAACACCTTCACCAACCGAGACAGGGAAGCCTGTGTGTTATGCTCAGTGAGATGAGGAGTAGACAGTATTGAGAAAGGTGATGAGACAAAGTGGGAGGAGTTAATGGTAATAAACTGGGAGAATGTTAAGGGTTATGGCTAAAATGTTCCCCCAGAGTCTCCTGTGTGTGGAAAGTGAGGGGATCATGGGATGCTGTGCTCCTCAGCTCATGGCTGACGGTGCTTCGAGGAGGTGGGGCCTGGTCGAAGGTTACTGGGGAGGTGACCTGGAAGGGTGTGTTCTTTTTTTAAATCCATTTTATTCAAGGATAAAAAGAAAGAAAAAAAGAGAAGAAGGAGAAAGAAAAACTACAACAAAAATTCAAAACACATCAATCAAGGGACAGTGATGCTACATACATTGCGCACTGTCATCCCCGAATCATCCAGAAGGGTGTGTTCTTGTCTCTGGTTCTTCCTGTCTGTTCCTGCTTGCTGTGCGGTGAGCAGATTTCCTCCACCAGGCCCTTCCACCGTGCTATTTTTGCCTCGAAGCTAGCTGACCATGGACTAAACCCACTGAAAACAAGAGGCAAGGTAAACGTCCTCTTTAAATTGGGAGTGTTGGATATTGTGTCCCAGCGATGGGAACGTGACTAATACAGGAGATCAGCTGTCCATGTGCTCAGGCTCCTCTGTGCCCTTGTGTCTTCCAAGAGAAAGCCGTTGCTTCCCACTGGGCATAAGAAGGGCCCCTCTCACATAGGGCTTTAGGACGTGCACTGGGTGAAGGTCAGAGGATCCTTTTATGGCCTGCTTCGGGTAGAGGGGCAGGAGAAGGTCAGAATGACCTTTCCTCTTCTGCAATTTTCTCAAATGCTGGTGTGCCATATTTTGGGGTGCCCTGAACCCCATGAATGGAGAGGAGTTGGGGAACCAGTTGGTTGGTTCCACTGCATAATAGGTTTTCAGATATAGGTTTTCAGATATCTCATTCGGAGACTACAGCAAGGGGGGGATTTCATAGCCTTTAAGTCACATATTAGACTCCTAGAGTGTGTGTGTGTGTGTGTGTGTGTGTGCATATGTGTGTGTGTGTGTGCATGTGTATATTGTGTAGTGCATGTATATGTATTGTGCTTATGGTTTACAATGTGCTAGTATGCATAGGATGAGTGTGATAATTATGCATGATTATGTTGTATATTCACATATGCACACGTGTTGGTATGTCTGATCTATCCGTGTATAAACATGGAATCAGTTACATGGCTACAAAAGGAAACAACTGACATTCTACAGTGTGCTATGTTGCTAAGTGACGATGCACAGTAGATGTATTCAAAACATTTTTTGACTTAATGATATTTTCATCTTATCTGTTTATCAGGATGTGACTCCATCATAAGTCAGAGTACCTGCATTGTTTGTGTGGATTTTAAAGCACTGTGTATCTACAGGATGCGTGTGCTGTGTGTACAGTGTGTGTGAATCATACATGTGATATTTGTGCATGCGTGTTTGTATGGGTGCCTTAGTGTGTGAGGTGTGAGGTCTATTTGTGTGTCGTGTGTGCAGATATAGAGCATATAACATGCATGTAACAAGCCCTCCGTGACATTTTCTTAAGCTGCTTAGATCCCCCTGAGACAATGTGTCTAGTCTTGGACCTGGAAGGTATAGATCTGCCCATCTGGAAGCTGGGTGGGGAAGTGGAGGCAGCGGGAATGTGTCCGAGGTATGAATTTGCAATGGATTCCTCAGTTTTCAATGTGACTCTCAGACCTCGTATCGTGGTTGGTATTTTTCATGGAATCCTTGGGTTTTTCACATGAATGCCGTATCTTTTGGCTGCCTGGATTGCACCAAGTGAAGAGAAATTGCCGTGTGCTGAAGGTAAAATATATAATATACTATAATATACTATATAACACAACAGATAATATAGTTAGTGTATATAAGTAACAAAACTTCCTTTGTTTTCTATATTGTTGTTACAACATTAAAATGAAACAGTACAAGCTGAAGTTTAATAATGAAATTTTAAAAGCTTACGTGTATGCTTAATTACAGTAAATGAACACTGTCTTCATAGGCACACAGGCATTGGTAGCTTCAAACGCTATTATTGTAATTGATGCATTTAACCGGGCCAGTTGCACGGGAGTTTGCACGGGAGTTTGCAATCTGATGCACGTGGGTTTTGATTAGACTGACTGCACGGAGGGCACAGGAGGCAGAGTCAGCACTGCTGTGTGCTTCTCCTACCCAGGCCTGCGCTGCACAGTTGAGTCATGGAAACATCACTAGAAATCATGTAATAATGCTACAAGCCTGTAGTCTCAGGGGACCACATTACCAGCTGTCCAGGGCTGCTTGGGCCGGACTGTGCTGCTCCAGAGAGTCTCTAGTGGAGGACTGGGAGACTTCCTCCTTCGCAGAGACCCCAGTCTGCCTTCCCTGCAAGTTCACGTACTGCCATCTGGGGGAGGGTGCGCAGTGGTGTCCATGAGGTTATCTCCGCTCTTCCTGCTCAGCTTTATTGGTGGACAGAGTGCAGCACCATTGGTTAATCTGTTCTGCAGTTTCCTTTATCCTTGGCAATTTCTATCTTTAGGGAAACCCCACCCTTTTCTATCAGGCCTGAGGGCTTTCGGGGGTGTGTGGTGGTAAATGTGTAGCTGCCATCTGTGCAGCTGAGCTGAGGAAGTGGAATGTCCCCTCACAGAAGTAGGGCACGGCTCAGGGCACCTGGGTGCAGCCGTGTGCCTTTTACCATCCTGATGGTAAAATTAAACTGAGAGTTTTTAGAACTTAGGTAAGAAATATTTCAATTTAACTGAAAAGTACATAAAACACCCCATAAAATCCTCATATACAGACCACTGAGATTAAATAGCTGCTAGCATTATGTCATATTTGCTTTAGTGTTTTTTTAACTTTTTTTTTATTTTGAAATGATCCAGAGTAGTGTATTTTAAAGAAATTAAATGTTACGGATATGGTTAAAAGGGAAGTAGAGCTAAAGCTCCATCCTACATACTTTTCTCTCCCCAAACAGAACACTAATTTCAGGTTTGTGTGTGTCACTCCCAGGAAAAAAATTTTTGTATTTTTATTGCGTAGATTTTGTATGTATAAACAAAATGTACTATTGTGTATTTTATATTTTCATTGTGATAGTCTGCTAAATTCATCCTTTTGTAGTTTTCTTTTATGCTGAAGATATTTGTGAAATTTATCCACATTGACTCTTTTACCATAAGTCTGTCGGTTTGTTGTGTTTTGAAACGGGGTCTTGCTATGTAATTCATGCTACCTTTGAACTCACTATGTAGCCCAAGTTGGCCTTGAACTCATGGCAACCCTTCTGCTTCAGCCTCCCAAGTGCTGGGATTACAGGCCTGTACCACCATGCCTAACTAGTTCATTGAGTTTTAATGCTGTATAATATTTTACTATATGGTTATATTGTAGTTTATCCTATTACTGAAAGACATATTGCTTCCACTTTATCACAGTTGTAAGCAGAACTACAGAGTTCTTGTACATATGAGCAAAATTTTTCCAAACTGAAAATACCTACCTTTAATTCCTCTAAATATTATCAACAACTCTTTAAGGTCAGGATTCTAACCTCCATTCCAACAACCAAAATTTCCCATACCCCATAGCCTCATTAATATTTGGTGTTACTAGACTTACTAATTTTTGCACACTGATAGCTGAGAAATTGTGGCTCATTTCAATATTTGCATTCCTCTAATACATCAGAGTTTCAGCTTTTTTCAGGTTCTCTTTTTATCCCCGAATTATAGTATTTAGTCATGACGCTTAATGATAGTTTAACTGGGTATAAAATGCTAGATCACTAATTATTTTCTCTCTGCACATTGACGGCATTATGCCATTATCTTCTGGCCTCTGTTGTTACTGTTGTATTGTCTACTAAATATGTCTTTGGAAGTGATTCATTCTTTTTCTTTGGTTGATTGTAAGATTTTGTCTTTATCTTTACTGCTCAGCAGATTCACTGTATTTCATCTATCTGTGGATTGGCTTAGTCATTTGGGGATCATTGTAATTCCTGAATTCTTATGTGAGAATGCTTATACTCAGATTAATTCTAGAAACTCATAAGATGTTATTTCTTCAGACGCTTCTTTACCATTTTCTCTTGGCTTCTGGAATCCAGCTTCTATTCTCTGAGTCGATTCTCTAAGTCTCTTTTCACTTTTGCATTTAGGACAGTGTCATCAGATCCAACTTCTATTTTATTAAAATCTTTAGCAGTGTTCCATACATCTTTTTATTTGTCATAATTATATTACATAATATATTTATATAGTTATGTAAGCAAGTAAGATATATTTAGTTTCTTTTTATTTCTGTCCCATTTTCAACTCCTTTGAGCTCTTTGACATTTGAAAACACCCATTTTATATATATATATATATATATATATATATATATATATATACTTTCATATCATAATTTTATTTATTTATTTGGGGAGATGTTTTTGTTTTCTTTTTTGAGACAAGGTCTCCCTATGTAGTTCAGGTCAGTCTTGGAATCACTATGTAGCTGACACTGGCCTCAAATTCATGGCAATCCTCCTCCCTCAGGCTCCTGAGTGCTGGGATTACATGCATGTGCCACTGTGTCCAGAAAAATTTTATTTTCTCATATTGTCTTGTCTAATCTTCCTGGTTATGTTATTCTCTCTCTCTCTCTCTCTCTCTCTCTCTCTCTCTCTCTCTCTTTCTCCCTCTCTATTATGATAGCTCATTCTTTTTATTTTATAATTTTTTATAGTGAAGTCATTTTTGTTCCAGTTTTTTTCCCCATGGAAATCCCTTGTAACCTGTGTTATGAAACTGTATTTCTGCAAAGTTTTATAAAACACTCCAGAGTGCCCCTGGGCAGGAATTGATTTTATGTTAATTTCTTGGTTTGTGAATTTCTGAATACATGCATGTGTTTCTAATGTTAATTCAAACTTACATGCATATAAGATACATGACTGAGGTTTGGATATATCAAGGGAGATTTTGTGTTTAAACCCAGGCAAAAAAGAAAATCTTCTTTGTTCCTTTCCTGTGCTGACAGTTTTCTAGCAAACATTTTGTAGAGTCTCTGCCCTTTCCCATTTCCTGGATCATCACAACCTATGGATGCAAAACCCCCACACTGTGGCAGCTAGATTGCTCTAATGGTACCACACACACACATTTCCAAGTTCTGCTATAGCACCTGTTTATGTAGCACCATCTTTATCTCAGTGCTATTTATTCTTACAAGCACCTCATTTGTTTCTTGGGAACTCATAAATGCATTTAAAACTATGTTTGGTATATTTCATCCAGCGTTTCAAAGGGTTTGAGCAGGAGATTTTCCTGATTATCTTGAGCACCATCCTGTCAGGACCAGAAGTACTGTCTTAACCTTGCTGAGCCTCAGCTTGTTCGTTTGTTCTTTCTTTCTTTCCTTCCTTCCTTCCTTCCTTCCTTTCTCTCCTTTTTTTCTTTTTCTTGTCAGGAAATGTACCCAGAGCCTCATGTGTGCACTCCACCTAGCTATATCCCTAGTCCAAAATTTCTTAATTATAAAGCAGTATAACTATCGCCTTCCACAAGAGTTGTCAAGATTGCATAAGGATTTAAGTAACTTATCTAGCCACATGGTAAATGCCTAATAAATACTAACAGTAAGGACTATTGTAATAACTTGTACTTTTTTCTTGATGTTGTGTACCTTGGTTGGAAGCCTTTGAAAAATAAAGTAGCTAAATTTCTACTAATGTTAGTTGTGGTCATTGTGCCAGATTTATCCTGAGAAGATAAAATAAAAAATTAATATTCACATATTATACTGATCACGTTATTATAGATGTCCTTGCGTCATCCCTACAATAACCCCTTGATGTCAGATAGTGTAGCAGTCAGTATGGACTAGGTCATGTTTTAGTAGGAAAGAGTTCCAAGAGTTCAGGAGGTTAACTCAGTGGAAGTCCCTGCCTTGCTCATGCTTCCTATCCAGCACACATACATGGAAGGCTTAATGTCATATTGCTCCTTAAGTCTCCCACCTTATCGAAGGTCCGCCATCTTGTTGCTGTACCATTGGAAACACCTGGGCTACTGGGTAACTAACTGTACACAGTCTTTTCATGGTCTCAACTTCTTATAAGTTGTTCGTGCAAGCCAGTCACATGACCAACTCAATGGTGTCAAGAAAAAATAGGGAAAAAAGGAAGTATTTGGTGACTCCAGCTGTCTCAGCCACAGGTAGAATAAAAAAAAAAATCAACTTTTATCAGCCCCTTCTAAGGGTCCACATGGTGCCGGGTATGTGTCTCAGATTCTTTTTCCACTCTCGTCAATGCTACAGGTGAAAAGATGATGACTGAGACATATTAAGGAGCTGAGGTGAGACAACAGAGCATGTTAGCACTGAGCCAAAATGTATCTCTTACTTTTTGCCTCCACATCATGTATTTCCACCAGGGGAGTAGAAAGGGCCCGAAAGAGAGGAACAGAAAATGTAGAGGAGGCTGAGAGAAACCCAGAGGGCAGCTCTGGACACATTGATGCTGAGAGGTGATGTTGTCTCTCCTGTTTGAGCCCCAGAAGTAGCAAGGTGCTATCAGTCAGCTTTCCATTACTGTGACAAAATACCTGAGCTGATCAACTTATAAGGAGGAAAGGCTGATGATTTTGGGTCATAGTTTTGCAGGTTCTAATCCATGGTCAGTTGGCTTCATTGCCCTTGGGCCTAGTATGAGGCAGTACATCTTAGTGATCAGTGTGTGGTAGAAGAAGCCTATTGGCCTCCTGATGGGAGGGAAATGTCCTTGGTCCCCTTATTTGCTTCAGCGGAAAATCCCCAGTATATTGGTCAGCATTCTTGTCACTGGAACAAAGTACTCAACACTAGAAACCTAAAAGAAAAGAAGTTTATTTTGGCTCACAGCTTCCTTCTGCCTCCTGAAGGTTCCACCAACTCTCAACGACCACGGGCCAGTGACCAGACTTTAGCATATAGGCCACTGGGGGACACTAGGGAGCCGTAGAGCCAGCCAGCTGCGTAGAATTGTCTGCTAGTCAGACACCCACACAGTGGGGACATGACCCAGTCAGGCACGAATGCATGATAAGCATGAATTTGAGTCTCTTGAGTTATGGGCTATGGTGCCTCTCCTAGGACACTGGCTTAAGAGGTAGAGGGTCAGAAAGGGTGTGGTCTTCATGGTCACTTCCCTTTCCGTCCCAGCCTCAGTCATCAACCTCACCCCTGCCTGATTTTTGCACAGCTGCCTTGGACAGGATGCTGGGGCCTTCATCTGATTCATCTGTGTCCCCAAAATCCTGACCCTGAAGATGGGCTTGGAATGGCTGTCTGTTCTGCCAACCTGGAGCTGCTTGCTCTGTGGGGCACTGACTGTGGGAAGAGGGGGGCTGGGGTGGAGCTATGTAACTAACTCTGGGGTAACTCAGCTTCCAGTACTGATGGCAGATAGATGATGGTTCTGGGATTCATCTTCACCCTTTGGCCTCACCAACCCTGCAAAGGAACCAAGCTGAATTCTTGGTTCCTGCCCTCCCTAGAGCTGGAAGCTGCTCATGTTTTGCACCCTGGGGTTTGCAAGCCAGACCCAGGTGAGACATGGAGGAGAGTGGGGACTGTGTGTCTGAACCCAAGTTAGGGGTCCCCCTACAGCCACAGGCAACTCTGCAGGGGCCCCCACCAGCCGGCCCTGCCTCTGCCACTAGCAGCTGCAGGGAATGGGACTGGGGCTGCATTTATAGAATTCCTGTCTGCAAAGGCCATGCAGTTGTTTTAGATTAGCATACAAATCGACATTAGTGTCGTACATCTGTTGTTAATCCACGTCCCGGTGGAAGGGAGATGCCAACACGTCGTTTATTAGGCACGTCGATCCCATAATGTCCTTTCTCACTGCCTTTGTCTTCCATTGGAGCCCATAATGGGTTCCAGGATGTCTTTTATTTTGCTACAGACCACGTTTCCTCCTGCCTAACAGATCAGGACATAATGGATTCCAGGACATAATTTATGCTATTTTGGAATCGGACTCTGTACTATTAATTCTGAAGCCTTTGGGCAAATCTCCAGAAAGGCCACAGCCCTACATGCGCCCTGTGGTCATCAGACAGGCACCAGGAACCAGCACAGCCCTGGGGTTACAGAGGAGGAAAGAGCCCAGACTGACAGCTCCCAACTCAGGGAATTCCAGGCAGACTTAAGCAGAGAGGCGGAAAGGCACTAGGGATGGGGGTGAGCAGAAAAGGAGGCTGAGGTGAGGATACAGGGCAGGGAGGAGAGACACAGACGGCCTCAAAACCCAGGGACAAGCTGTGCATGGTGGTACACACTGTTATCCAGCACTCTGGAAGGATCACAAGTTCAAGTCCCTCACAGCTTAGTGAGACCCTGTCTCAGAATAAAAAAAGAGGGAGTATGTAGCTCAGTGGAAAAGCCCTGGGGTCAACCCCCAGTACCCCAAACTGAACCAAATGAAATCCAAGGCTACAGACTGAATACCACTTGGGAAGGACCTAAAGATGAAAACTTGACTGTGGGCGGAGAGAACAGGCCTCCCAGGAGGAGGAAAAGGTGCCGAGAATGAGGTAGGAGTGAGCTAGGGGCCACCCAGGCCTGACTAAGATCCGGCCTTGAAGCCTACTTGCAGGGTGTCCCTGGGGCAGCCACTCCTCCCCGAGGCCAGGCTTCCCAGGCCTGAGAGGGTTGTAGGCAGGTTTGTGTGCTTGTGAAAATTCTGGGAAGGTCCACAGGGTTTTGTTCCTGAGGGTAGGGTGGTGTCCCACGCATGCCCAACCTGTTCCCAGTGCAAGTGTGTCCCTGACAACTGTGTGCCGACTGTCACTGTCGTAGGGAGCATCTGTCCTAATGTCACGCTCCAGGGCTGCGCTGGCCCAGAGGGTGTCTTTTGCATGCCTTAGAGAGGTGGGGGGTGGGGAGCTTATGTCTCCTGAGGGTGACACGGGCAGGGCTCTTACAGCTCCGGCTTTGAGAGGGGGCCCTCAGGAGTCTCCTGGCCCAGGCAGTGCCACCAGAGAGGCTGTGGAGGGTGTTGACCTTCTGGATGGAGGCTGAGCTTTGTGTCCCTCTGGCTGTGGCATCTACCTGCTGTCTCTGGGGTGCAGCTCCTTCTCTCCCTGAGGACTCTGTAGCCTGGCCTGTGACCTGCACCCATGTCGAGCCTCAGGGTGCCCCAACCATGCCTGCCTCCTCTGCATGCAGCTAGACCTCTGGGGCTGGGGACTGACATGGTCCTCAGGACAGGACAGGATCTCCTCCACCTCCCCTCAGCCGCCTCCTACAATGTGACGTCTAGTACTCTCTCTGGTCACTCTGGATATACTCTTTCAGGCTGTAGCTGTGGGCTGTCCTTAGGATCAGCCGTGGTAGGGCTGCGGGTTTAGCTCAGTGGCACAAGCACCTGCCTGGCAAACCGAGGTTGTGAGTTTGATCCCTGGTACACACACACAAAATAAAAGTTGAGGATCAGCCGTCGTGCTGGGACACCGAGCCCACGCTTCATTGCAGTCACCAGCAGCCCTGAGGCCCTGGGAAGATTACTCTGTGTCCCTAGGGCTCCTCAGTTGGCCACAAGGAAGCCCAGCCATCCCGTCACTGAGCAGAAAAGGCTACCTCCTGAGATGGGTCAGCCCCTTCCTAGTACTTGTCTTCCAGACCTGGCAGCAAACCCAGCAGGCCACTGCTGGGGCTACTGAGTATCTTTCAAATTGTAGACTTTTTTTAATTGTTAACAGTTTTAAGTGTACAGTCCAGGGGTATTAACATTCACATTGTGGCTGCCCATTCCATGTCCAGAATGTCTCCATCATCCCTAGTAAACTGCAGACATTTAGAAGAGAAAGGAGGAAAAAAAAAAGATTACTACAAGTTCTGTCTCTAGCACATCCTTCTGGGTTATCTTCTACAGTTTTGTTTTGTTTTGTTTTTGTGGGGTTTTTTGGTACCAGGGATCAAACTCATGACCTCACACTTAACCAGGGAGCTGCTTGAGCCACTGAGCTAAATCCCTGGCCTTGGGTTATCTTCATTTTTATTGTCTTCTCAGCTATTTACAACTTTCTTAGGTTGTGCAAAAGTAGGAATACTGCACACATCCTTGTCCTCATGAATGCGAGTTACCTGTGTCCAGCTGATGCTATGGGTTAGGGCCCCAGGGAGGGGCCTGGTTTACGTCTATTTCCAAATTTATTTTAGCCTGTGGCTCTGTGAATTTGCCTTTTCAGTGCTTGTGGCAGGCATCTCCCTGGCTCATTCCCTTTTTAATTAAGGTGGTAAATAAAAGCCTTGACATACGTGGTGTGATTTTTAAAAAAACTATGTAAATGTTTAAATTAAAATAAAATTTAATACAACACCATTGCCATGAACTCTCCTCAGAATGCTTTTCCTCATTTCAAACATAGTGATCCCATCATTCTAGTTACTTTCTGAAGTAGTTCCGGAAGTCTTCTTTTGTGAGTGTCTTTAGTTGTGCTGTTGTGGTTGCCTCAACGTCCTGAATCAGTTCAAAATATTTACCTTTCGTGGTCATTTTGACTTAGGGAAGAGCCACAAGTCTTGTGGTGCCAGATCTGGTGAATAAGGCGGGTGAGGACACTGCCGTGTTTTCGCGAGCCTGCTTTTCCTTCGGATGGAGCTGGGCAGCAGCATTCACTGGGTGATTGTGCTCTGCACCGATGCATTCTGTGTGAGCTGCAAGGGTGTGTTCTTGTCTTCAGGTCCTTCCTTTTCTCTCCTGGCTGCCATGGTTGGACACCTTTTCCTCCACCAGGCTCCGCCACCATGATATTTCTGCCTCAGGGGCTGCTGGTCTTGGACTGAAACCGTGAGCCAAAATAAACCTCTCCTCCTTTATTAAGTTGTGGGTTTCTGGTCTTGAGTCTCAGTGATAAGGAATGTGGCAAAGACATGGACCCTCGGGAAGGTCAAATGACTGGGATAAGATCACAAACATGGCCAGGTGGCAGTGGCTAAGAAGGCCAGTCTGCCTTTCCACTGACATGGCCGGTTGAAAGACTGAGGGACACAGTGGTCCCCACTGGAACAAGCAAGACATTTCAGGGGGCCGGGAACTGCTCAATGGGCTTTTGTTTGGTTCAAAAGAAAGGGAATCATTAGAGAAAAAACCAAAACAATAAAAGTTATTTGTAGGAGAAATGTAAATATTGCCTGATGGCTGGCGGTTCCTTTAGACAGAAAAATGTGCTTGTCATTGGGGCAAATTGGCGGCTGTCCCTGAACAGACAGGTCACTTTGGGCCTGTTCTGAAAACAAGCCCCATCCAGGCATCACGCAACCAGAGGTCAGTGGTGTGACAGTCACTTCCTGTGCAAGGCCATTCTGAAGTCATCGCACTTTTATGAGAGGCTCTATGGCAAAGCGGTGACATAGGTTTTGAGTCTCTAGATGTATGAGGTTCACCCTGATGATGCTTAGTTTTGTCACTAGTAAAATGGAGACAGTGATACTTTCCCCTGAAATATGTTGTTAGCTTTGCCCAAGCTGGACTCAAACTTGCAATCCTCCTATCTAAGACTATCCAAGTGTTGGGATTCTAGGCATGTGCTGTCACCCCTGGCTTACATCTGGTTTTGTGCATCAACTCCCACCGTTGTGTTCGGTGATCTTCTTAGTGTCTTAAAATTGGCCAAGGTGGGCAGGGGATATAGCTCAGCAGCATAGAGCCTGTGGCACCATGGCAAGCACGAGGTATGCCTGACAGGTGGTATGTTGGTCTGTGTTGGTGTGTCTGGGGTGCCAAGATGAGAGAGCACTAGAGAGGGACAGGGGCCCACTGGGAAAATCCTTCTTGGATTGGCTGACCTGCTTGGGGTCCTTTTCTAGAGGCTGACATTGGTGGCTGGTTGGCCTGGATGTTGAGTTTAAGACATTGAGAGTCAAAGTGTCCTGGAGGTGACATTTCCTGGTTTTGCTTCTTGCTCACACAGCAGGAACTTTGGGGAAAGTTTCATTTTTTTTTCCATGCTGGGGCTTGAACCCAGGGCTTTGGCACTGAGCTGCATCCCAAGCACTTTAATTCTTTTTTTATTTTGAGATGAGGTCTTACTAAATTACTAAGTTGTTCAAGTTAGGCTCTAACTTGTGATTCCAGAATGCTGAGATTACTGACATGCACCACCACACCTGGCTTAGGGGTCATTATTCTGTCAAATAAGGTTACTTGAACACAGCACTGAGACGCTGCTACAGAGGATCTGATATCTGAGGCACTACTTATGGGTAGCATATACAGCATGGATACGCTGGACAATGGAGGATTCATCTCCAATGAGGGACGAGATGGAATGGCAAGAAACTTTACACACTATTCAGAAACATTTGCAATGTAAAATTTATGAATTGCTTATTTCTGGAATTTTCCATTTAAGATTTTCAAACTGTGGGGTAATTGGGATTACAGAAAGCACTATATTGAGTAAGGGTAGGGGGGGACCATTACCAGAGGATCTAACTGTAGACTTAATAACTTCTAGAGTCTCAAAGTAGAGATGAGTATAAGGGGAAAGCAAGATAGCAGCAATAATCAGCACATGAAATTCTATTGGGGACAAAAGCATAAATACTTCTATTTCTACTGCTTTGTTGAAGATGTTGTTACTATGTTCATAATAGAAAAAAGAAAGCCTGATGTCAGTTAGAGGCTGGGGGAAATAAAGACTTATTCTATTTCTCATCCAAGTTCACCACTTTCTGTTTTCTTTCCTTGGACACTGGCTATGAACCTGGGTTCCAGAGTCAGGGAACCTTGAGGGCCAGCACTGAGCTTTGTCTGTTTCCAGTGCTGTGAGTGATCCCTGGTTTGCACTGTGCAGACATGCTGACTGTAGCAGGTTTGTTGAATGGGCGAGTGAGTGAATTAAGTCCAGGAAGGTGTGGCAAGGAGCCAGGCCCCTCTTCTCCAGCTGTACTTAATAGCATGAACGTGACTTGGCTTTCCTAGGCACTGTGATAAGCAGCAACATTGCCCAGAGCACTGCAGGTCGCAAGTGATTCTCCCTGTCTGAGTCAGCGCTTGTCCCGAGCTGCTCAGGAATGACTGGGATTCATCTCCGCAGCAGGAGAGGGGCTGCGCTCATCACCCCGGGCTTCCCCGCTGCTCCCAGCCCTCCTCCTGGCAAAGGCAGCCGTAGGAGCTGCTGCGGTTTCAGAAAGTAACGGACCTAATACTCTTCTGGCCCGGAGGAAAAAGATCTTAAGGATTGTCCTAAAGAGCCATTACACTATCCGCTGAGAATGTCAGGCTATCAGGGAGCCGCCCGGGGAGAGGAGCCATCAGCCCCGGCTGGAATCGAGGAGCACGCAGGGCTGAAATGTTATCTGGCCAATGTGGCCGGGGTGTCAGGCAGACCAGGCAACGGGGGCTCTCGTCAGTGCAGCTTTCCAAAGCACCTTGACTTGCTTTTACTTTCTTCCCTAAAGAAGCCAACTAGCTCTTCAAGTTCTAAGACACCTCTGAAGGTGAGATTTGGTGCAAGAACATAGACAGGCAGTTTGAGCAGCCTGGGATGCTGCTGTTACATCTGGTCACTCACTTGGCCTGAGATCTTCAAAGGCTTCATACACAGCCGGAGAGATGGCTCAGTGCTGCTTGGCATGGCCACCAGGGGTCCCTGTTTCCTGGCAACTGGACACTTTACCAAGGTCACGTGCCACTGTCCTGATTAGAGCAGTCCTCTTGGGCAGAGGTTCAAGGCAGCTGAGTCGGACCAGTTGTCTGTGACCAGGCCCACCAGCTTGATACCGGGCCACACCTGGCAGAAACTGCCAGTGCTCAGGGACCAAGAGTAGCTTGGGTTTCTGACCTCCAACATGGCACCGGAGGCTTCCTAGCCTCGTTTGCGTGAGATCTATCACACAGGCCCTCTTAGTGGCTTCTGTCCCTGAGGGGTGGATGCTTGTGGCTCACAAACATGCTTTAACAGGCTGGAAACCTGGCATTGTCCACAGCCCTTATAGCTTACTTCCTTGTGATCCTGTCGGTTACCAGTTGGGCCTGCAGTTTCCTAGCTAGGCAAGGTGTTGGCCTCTCTGGTGGAAAGGCCTGGTGACCTCTCCATGCTCCAAGTGTCTGCAGCTGTGACCATGGCCAGCAGGGCAGGAGGTGCCTTCTGTTTCATCTTCACTTTATTTTGGCTAGTTATCTGTGGAGCACAGGCACCAGGCTGAGCCCTTTAATGGCCTTAATCCTCATTTAATCCCCGCAGTGGTCCTGAGAGACCAAGACCGCTTTGAGGCAGAGGATGCAAAGGCTCAGAGGAGCGGGATAATTTTCCCGAACTCATCCAGCAGACCGGAGCCTGGATTTGAACCTGTAAATGATGACCCATTAAGCCACATAACCAAGATCATTTAGTTACTGTTTCTTTATCAGATCCTGGAAGTTCTAATCAGAATGAGACCGGATCTTTGACCCCAGGAGCTTGTGCCAGTTACCAAAGGGACTGACACAGGGTAGGTGATTTAGCTGGCCTCACATGTGACACTTAGGCTGTGGGTTCTCAGGGGTGTGCATGTGGCTCCTCCAAAATCCTGGAGGGCTTCACAGAGGGGGTGGATCTGGATGGATAAGGAGTAATTGACTGGTCAGACGCGACAAGTTAGGTACGTCCTCCTGGAGGAGGCACAGACAATAAACCCAAAGCCACAGAGGCCTGGACAATGCCTGGGGTGGATTCAGGGAGGTTTCCAGGGCAGGGGAGGGCAGTAGTGCCTGGTTGTAGTGACAACCGCCTGCCCCGCCTGTCTTGGGCTTGGAGAGCCACTCTTGGAAAAAAACAGAGCTCAGACTGGTGTTTTTGAGACTCCTCCTTGGTATTAGAGGAAAAGGGGGATATCAGGGCAGAGAGGGGGTTCAGGGGTGGGTGGGGGTCAGCTGCTCTTCTGTTTCCCTCTGAGAAAGGGGATGCGCTGGAGGCAAGTAGGAGGCAGGGGGAAAACCTGAGTTTTCCTGATGGGTGTCAGTGAATTTATTTAGTTCAGAGATCTCGTCAGCCTCTGTTAGTCTAGAATTGGGCCACTGGTTGTATAAAATAGAAAGAGGATTCTGGTGCCCTGAGCCACGGGGTTATGGGCAGGGAAAGGCTGAGGAAAACAGAAAAGGACAGAAGCAGACAGGTCATTGCAGGGTGGCCTTTCTCCTGCAGGTTACAACAGAGGGACAGCCTCATCCCGGCAGCCACAGCTGGCCTGTTGGAGGGTTTGGCTGCCACCGCTCTCTCTGTTGATTCCTCAGAGGGTCTGAGAAACAATTTCGTTTCAGTTCAGTGACTGGAACTTCAGTGAGGGTGACTTTTCCATTTTGGTTTCCTCTGTTGGGTCTAAGTACAGGAGCTCAGCCCAACCCAATGCCTCCCCGTCCCCCTTAGTTTTGTTTAACACAGGAAACACAAAAACCCTAAGCTGCCCCCTGAGGTCCATGGTGCTTTTCCCCTACCCTGGGGACCATCCAAGTTACACTGGGATGACAGAGACCCACACGGGCACAGCAACCCAGAGGACTCAACTCCTCGTGCCAGCTCCAAGCACCTTGGCAAACCTTGCACAAGCATCTGATGTTTCTTATATTTTTCTTCTCCTGAAAAACTGTGACCTCGACCCCGACACTGTTGCTGTGGGTTGGAGGGGTGCACTGGCTACCCTGCACACCTTGAGTTGTTCCAGAATGTGAGTGACCTGCAGAGAGGGCTCTAAGACAAGAGCAGCTTCGAGTCCTGGATGCATGCGATGTGGCTCTAGTGAAATCTCAGGGTTCCTCCCAAGAGCAGGGCTACTGTCCTTTGGAGATCCAGGCTAGACATGGGTCTTCTGGGAACTGCCAAGAGAAGAGAGGCCTGGCACTGACTCCTCACTGCTAGGCACCCTGAAAATCCACTGAGTGCCCCTGGTGAGTGTGTTTGTAAGCCGATCCCAGCACAACATGGTGCACTGATGAAAGTTTTGACAGAGAGATTTCATTTTGGACGTACATTCCCTGAAGGGTTTGTAATAATTACACTTGAAATGGAGCCATACGGTCTCAATGCTTTCCAGATTGGGGAATAGCGCATGCTCCTTCCCGAGAAGGTCGCTGGGCAGAAAGGCATTGAGAGGGCCTGCAGGGGTGATGTGGGTCACTGGTGACCCCTGGACTGTCCATCTGTGGCCTCCATCTCCCATGTCCCCCCAGCCATCTCATGGTGTGTGTTAGGACCCTTAGTTTAGAGCCACACAAACCCACAGCACTGACAGGCCCTGCTGGAATCTGAGTCACAGACAGAATGGGGGTGGATTGGTGGCTTCTCACTGGTACCCAGGTCTCTTCTTCCTTGCCCCAGGAATGCACTGCGGAATGTCTGCCTCCTGGAGCAGAGCCCTTGGGGGATACAGTGGTCTCACACTTCCTTGGGTCTTGTCCACCTAGGGCCACTTCTGGCACCCTCTCTACCTCCCTGCTGCCCTCTTCTGTGGCCTCACTGGCCCCCTCATTGTTGCTCAACTCCACAAGTCCACTCCCACCCTGGAGTTTTTGCAAGTACCATTGTACCTATTTGGGACATTGTCCCTGTGCCCTCAACTCCTTCCATTCCTTTACTCTGCTATATGTTCCCCCTGGCACCCTCCCCTTATACTCTGTAATTTACATAATTGTGATGCAAATTATGTTTCTCCACTGGAATGTAGATTCTGTTAGGGCTTTATCTGCTGTGTTTCCTACAGTATTCTGTTACCAGGGGAATACATGAAGGAATGAATGAACAAAACAGGACCAGGTGTCCTGAAAGTTGACCTTGAGCCATAAGAGGATGATGGGATGGGATTGGACAGACCATTAAGGTGGCGCTTCTTGGATTCAAGGAAGTTTTAAAAAATTACTCGTTAATTTGAGGCAGTTTTACTAGAAGTTTGTCCTTTATGGGAAGGGATCAGGACAGGCTTCCTGTGTCTCTCCAGCATCCTACCTGGAAAGGCCGTGCTCCACACTCCCCACATGCTCTTGCGTGGTCTCTCCTTGACCTGGGAAAAAGGAAAGTGGGACTATCAGCCCACTTTCCAGATGGGGAGATTGAGGCTTTGGAAGTAAGGCTGATGTGACCTGTCCATGACAGTGCATAAGGGACCAGGGAGATCACTGAGTTTAGAGCCTCTGTGCAACCATAGGACCTGGAAAGGGGGACCCCAGAGCAGCTCTAGGGAGAGGGAGGGATGCTGCTCCAAGGTGCAGGCAGACCCAGGTTCCGGGCAGACTTCTTTACCCCTCCGTTTGTAAAATGAAGATGATCAGACTGTGCCCATTGCACAGCAAGGACAAAACGACATCCTATTTAAGAAAGTTTCTGCAGGGACAGCTGCCTTTAGACAGCCCTGCAACCAACCTGCAAAGACGGCTTGGAGCTGGCATCAGCATGGACAGATGGGACCAGTGAGCTGCCCCCCATGTCTCTCTGGGTCTTTCTCTCCAGTGTGTCACTTTCATCCCCTGGGAGATATCTCTCCCCAACGCAGGGCATAGTGACAGAGACTTGCAGCCATACTGTTTAAACCCGGAGGACAGAGGGGGATCTTGATGCTGGGAAGGAAACATTCCCAGGGAAGAATTCCGATTGGCCCAGCTGGGTCATGTGGCCACCGGCCTGGGGGTTGAGCCAGGACAGCAGTGGGGCTAAGAGGATGGCTGCTCACACTCCCACATTAGGAGGAGGAAGGACTGTCCCTCAGAGAGGGGGCTGCTGCTCCCTGGAGATGGAGAAAGGGAGGCTGGAAAACAAGCCATTAGTCTCCCGTTTTCCTTCTTCCAGGGACTTGTCTGTATCCTAGCAACCAGTCTGTGAAAAGCTGGATTTGTGGGTGTGGCCTCCCCAGTTGCCTTTAAAATTTATTCAGGGCGGCAGGAAGTTCTGCCCTCTCTCTTGAGTTGAAACCAGGCATTCCATGACTATTCTGGGAAAAAAGTAGGCAGTAGAATAGTCAAAAGTCAGTATAAGTCATAAACTATGATTCATTACCCAGAAATGTCTAGTTCCATGTAATCAAAACACTCAATTTAGCTGGGTGTGTCAGTGCATGCCTGTAATCCCAGCATTCTCAGAGGCTGAGGCAGGAGGATCCCAAATTTGAGCTCAGCCTAGGCAATTTAGTGAGTCAGCAAGACCCTGTCTCAAAATAAAAATGAAATACTAAAAAAGGTCTAGACATATAGCTTGATACAAAGACTCTGGGTTCAATCCTCAGTACCACTAGAAAAATGAAAGGAAGGAAGGAAGGGAGGAAAGAAAGAAGGAAAGAAAGAAAAGAGGGAAAGAGTAAACAGAGTGGTCCAATAGTTTTCATGTCCTGTAACTACAAAAACTCCTGTTTAGTTCTCCAAGTGGCCCAAATGACCTGTCCACAGAAACCCCCTCACCAGGCTTGGGGCAAGAGGCAGACACTGTTTGGGTCCCCAGCATGACCTACCCTCTGCAGACGGACCTCCCCAAGTCCTCTCCACTTCCAACCCCCGTCCCCTGACATCTCCCATGGGGGCGAGTTGCCTAACAGGTCCTCAGTCACTTGCTTAGAACTTGCTGCACCATGGTTTGCTTCTCAATGGACTCTGCTACTGGATGGCTTGATTGCTTAGTGGAAACGTCTCACTCTGTGCCTTGTTCCCTAAGGAAAATCATAAAAACATAGCAGGAGGACCCCACACAGTGAAATCTCTGCATTGTTCTCCTACCAGGTCTGTCCAGTCCCGCTGTGAAGTAGTCTTATGATTATATTCTGTTCCCTAACACATTATAGTTACATATAATAAATAACAACAATGTGTTATTATCCCTATTTACAGATGACCCCGCACTGAGCGGGGTTCTGGCTGTGGGTGGTGGTAGGGTGAGGCTCAGAGAAATTGAGCAACATGCCAAAGGCCATATGGTCTGCCAGTGGCCAGTTGATAATGGGCCTTAGTTGACCCACATGTGTTTTCTGTCTTGCTGTATATGGGGGAAGGAGGACAAGACCTATCTCTATCAATGATCAATTTTCTTTGCCATGGGGACAGAAGCAGGCTGGCAACTGAAGCTACTGCTGACCTGTGTCTTGCCAGAAGGAAGTAGGGGTTCTTGCAAACCACTTCCTTCCCTCAGGTCCTGGGCCCACCCTAGGTCACTGGGCCCTGGAGACACCGGTCCAGCGACTCCAGCTCCCAGGGTGGAACTAGCCTTTGGGCTTGGGATGGGCCTCAGCTTTATTAGAACCAGATTCTCCCTGTAGAACCCAAGAATTGGGCCTCTTGTTCAGAGGTGTTTTATTTTTATTCTTATTAAAACAAAAACTGCCCCAATCGTCTAAATGAGGCTATTAACTTGCCTAGGAATCTGCCAATGGAAATAAAGCTGCGGGGCCGGGGTGGGGGGGTGGGCGGAGGAAGTGGGTCAGTGGCCACGAGGCAATTGACTGGGGACCCCGTGCACATCTCCTCCAGGCCCCCAGCCCGGCCGCCTCCCAGCACTGAGCGGGGTTCTGGCTGTGGGTGGTGGTAGGGTGAAGCTCAGAAGGGACACCCTTGGAGGTGACCCATCTTTTCAGCTCCCCAGTTCTCCATCCTTTCTTCTAGATACCTCAGACTCCTCTTCAAAGAGCCCTTCCTGTTCTGTCCAGAGTGCCCTTGCCACTCTGGCTGGGTCCCTTGCTCGGGGGTACACTCCATTTGGCTAAAATGACTGGGGTTCAGTCTCACAGTGTGCACCACAGGGCTTGGCCCACAGTCACACTCAGACTCCTGGTGGTGCAGGATCACTGTGTGCGCGTGTGGCTGCGTGAGTGTGAGCTCTGGGTGGGTGTGCAGGCTGTGAGTTTGCATGCACAGGACGTGTATATCTGTATAGTGCATGTGTGCAGACACGGGCCATGCTTGTGTGGGGGCTGTGTGCTCACATATGCCGTGTGTGTTTAGTGTGCAGTATGTGTGTGTGCATGGGCTTTGTGTGCACAGTTCTGCAATACATGGGCCCTGTCACTCCTGCCAAAGGCTTTGGGGTCATTTGGCCCAATCCTCTGTTGTTCAGATAGGGAAACTGAGGATCAGAGGGGGCACAGGGTCCTGGCTCCTTCAAAGCTGGGTGCTGAGCCTCCTGGGGCCTGGTGGCCACTGAGAAAGGCCCAGAGTTTGGGCAGGAGCTGGGCCATAGCCCTGCTGTCCCTAGGGCCCCTGGGCTCTGAAGCTGCACCTCCAGGAAGGTGACTTGACCCAGAGCCCTTCCCCCTGCCTTGGTGTAGGTGGACGGGCAACTTGACAATGAGGGTCTCGACTCTTGGGATCTTGAAGGAGCAGCCCTGCCGTCAGTGTGTCCCCAAGTGACTGTCTTGCCTCTCCTTGGGCAGTCCTGGAGGTGGGCACTTCCTCATCCTCTTGGGCTTGCTGCTGGGTGCTGAGGTGCTGGAGATGTGCTGCACAGTGTGTGCCCAAGAACCTGGCTCCCCACAGGGAGCCCATCTGCCCATTCTGCCCCTTGACAGAATGGCCTTAGCGCTTTTTCCTCTTCCTCTTCCTCCTCCTCTTCCTCTCCTCTACACCCTCAGGGTGAGCGTCCAGACCCTGCACAGCTGCCTGCTCCCCTGGAGCCTGACCCCATGTCCATGCCCAGGAGGAAGGACACTGTCCCCACCCTTGGAAGGAAGGACACATCCTTCCATCCCGCCCCATTCCCTGATTATTTCTTCTCTCATCACTCCTGGAACTTCCTCCCAGAACTAGGTCTTGGGCTCAAGGTCTGCAGGGGCCCTGCCCCCCCCCCAGGGCTCTGTTCTCCTATGGGCCTATGAAACAAAGGCTGAGAAATGAAATAGGAGTCAGTGCCTCCTCCTCTGAGCTGTCCCTGAGCACAAATCTCCTGGGAGTTCTACTGAAAATCTATCAGGATTGGGTGAGGCTGGGCTGGGTCCCAGGGACACCAGCTCCCCACTGGACCATAATTAGAAAAAAAGGTTGTAATAAAACAAAGAGTGTCTCTACGCAGAATGCTGGAATTGTCACCTTTTTGCCTCCAAACTACAGACATTAGGCAGTTGTATGGGTGGCAAGGTGGCACAGGCTGAATACCATGAGGGGACAATCTCGCCTTCTCTCCACAGGGAACACAGCTCACTACCATGGGAGGAACCTGTTGGGTGTGCTAATGGGTCTGTAACCCTTTCTCTCAATACTAGCGGGTTTCCAGCCTGAGCTGACCCTCTGTCCCTGCACCCGCCCCAGGACATGGCAGGTGGCCTGGAGCCAGGCAGACCTTCCTTCTGCCAGCTTCCCCAGATGCCAACTTCCTAGTTCCTGGACTCACTGCCTGGTGGGAGTCAGTGTCCCCTTTGGTCCCAGGAATAGCCTTCTTTCCCTTTGGAATTAGGAACCAAGGCCCCGGCCCTCCTCAAGCCTGCAGGTGCTGAGTCGGGGGTTTCCACCTTGCTCCTCTCCAGGGCTGAGGTGCCTGCGTTTCTGTCTGTGGGGCGCCTTGGAAGCTGATGTCACAGGTGAACATGTGACAGGGCCTGGGATCCATGAAACATCTCATCTCTGTTGTCGCCTTGCTCCCCGTCCAGGGCCCCAGGAGGCCAACGAGGCTGGGAGGAGCTTCGTGATTTCCTTACTCAGTTCAGATGTGAGCCCAAGGAACTGGAGGAATTTAGGGAACTACTCAGGGTCCCAGCTGTAAAGAACAGAACCTGGATTCTCTTTTCTTTCTTTCTTTCTTTCTTTCTTTCTTTCTTTCTTTCTTTCTTTCTTTCTTTCTTTCTTTCTTTCTCCTTCCTTCCTTCCTTCCTTCCTTCCTTCCTTCCTTCCTTCCTTCCCTTCCCTTCCCTTCCCTTCCCTTCC
>PVJX010000245.1:0-62844 GCA_004027295.1 Dolichotis patagonum | reverse complement strand
AGGGCCCTGTGTGTGTGTGTGTGTGTGTGTGCACCTATAGGTCTGATGTAAGTTTAGGTGCATGTTATACTGATACACCTGTGTGTTTGAGGACCCTGTGTGTGCACAGGACTGTGCAGCTTGAGTGTGGACCCATGCCATGTGGATGGCATGGATGAGTGTCCACACACACCCGCAAGTGTGTGACTGTGCTTCTCCTGCCACTCAGGAACAGCAGAGGCACTGGGTGACTATGGAAAACCACAGGTCACGATGTCCCTGTTTTGTTGTATGGGAAGTCTTCCTGACTGATGGAGCTGAGCCATGAAACCGGGCCCCAGAAGGTTCTGGTCAGCTGGGCCAGTGCCCTGTGGAATACAGCACAGGATACAGCATGAATTTGTACCCTGCAATGGACTTGGCTGGGGCCTGGTGCCATGGTGGGGTCTTTGAGGGTCCCTAGGGCTTTGCCGTCTCTCAGTGAAGCCTTCTCCCTAAGAGAGGTCTGTGTGAGTGGCCACCTACCCCCAGCCCCCACAGGGTCCACATAGCTGGGGTCTAGTGACGCCTGGTACTCCACTGTGCCCTGCTGCTCCCTCATATAGTGAGGTAGTCCAGAGTCACCACGGAAAGAGGATTCCCTATGAGGACAACACACAGCACACACAGGAGGTGAGTCCAGCACTCTGCAGGGACTGGGGACAAGCTGACCCCTCTGTCTGCTCCCCTCCCACACAGCGACATGTCCCTGTGAGGGCTCAGAGCAGCAAGCAGCATCAGTGAAGTTGGCCTAAGTGAAGGAGATCCGGGGAGCCTCACCTATGGCCCCAGACCTCTGAAATTTGTCATGGTGGGCATGTACGGCCAGCAGGCACACCTGGAGCTATAGACATGGAGGAATGAGTCAGGATGGTGGCACTCGTCTGTAATCCCAGGACTCTGGGAGGCTCAGGCAGGAGGACTGCAAGTTCTGAGGCAAGAAGATTGCCAACCTGGAAAATTTAGTGACTTAGCAAGACCCTGTCTCAAGGTAAAACAAATGAATAAAAAAGGGCTGAGAATGTAACTTAGTGTGAGTGGCCTGGGTTCAATCCTTAGTAAGGAAAATAACAAAAATGGAGAAATGACCCAGAGGCAGGGTACAGCCAGCTCTCAGGAGGAGCCCACTCTCAGTCAGAGTTGCCCACAGGTTTGCACAGGGTGAGCGTGCTATGTCCGAGGCCCTCTAACCTACACTAAAAAAAGATCTAAGACAGGCTTAGGCTGGGACAGTGGGCCTGCTCCCGTGTCCCCACCTGGAGAAACCAGAGACTGCCAGAAATAGAAGGAAGGGACTCTTTGTTACCTAAGCTGAACATCATCTCTTACAGATGGGAAAACCGAAGCCCCTGCAGCCCAGAGATGGACAGGCCACTTCCCTGATAGGACCCAGTGTTATGCTAGGGTGAACCTAAGGTTCCTGACCACAGCTACAGAGCTCTTCACGTTCCACTCACCTAGTTCCATCTCCAAGGACCCCAAGGCAAGAGGGACCACCTCTGCGCTGTCCCCAACCCTTGATTTCTGCCTCTGTCCTTCCCTTTTCCTCTCCCAGGCTCAAGAAAACCTTGGATTTGTGGAAGGAAGGGACTCTGGTGAAAGCCCATTCATCTAGACCACTTAGGACAAATATTTGAGGGTCCCCAATTACCTCAAAGCCACACTTCCTTCCTGCTGGTCCCGCCCGCCTCGGCGGCCAGCTGGCTGCGCCTTCTGAGATCCCGATGTCACAGGACAGGCATATTGCAAGCACATGTTTCTGCACACAGGGCAACTCACAATGAACCAATCCTGAAAACCACATTAAAATGAATCGGAGGAGAGGGAATCACTTTGTAACATGCTTTATTTTATTTTATTTTTGACTTGGAAGGAAGTATGTCTTGGCTGCAAATCAAAGAGCTGGTGGGGGCCTCTTAGAAGAAACCAGACCATCTTGGCTAGACCCACCCTGGGACCCAGCCTGCCCCCTGGGACGTTGGCTCCAGCTCAGCGGAGCTGAGAGAGGACCCCAGGCTGGGAGAAGGCTGCATGAGAGGTATAAGCGCCGGAAGTCCTCCTGCCGGCCCTGGTCCACCGTGCCCTAGTGTGGAATCCTGGATCCCTGTCTTCCTTTGTCTCAACTGCAGTTGGTGTCCCCAGCTATAGACGAGGTGCCTGGGCTGTGGGGACACCTTCACCCAGAAGTATGAATTCTTTTGCAGTAGAATCAGCACTGAGACTGTCATGGATCTTGGCACAGGAAGCAGAGACTCAGGGTCCCACTGTGGTGGGATGGACCTCCTGGAGTGTGGCCCCCAGGCTTCCCACAGTGTTTCTGCAGGGTGGTTTGGGTCGCTCTTTAAATTCTTAGCCAGAGTCTTAGACTGGGCACGTGCTGAGACTCACACCTTTACCTCCTGTGTCCCTCCTGCCATGCTAAATTTTTGTTTGCCAGTGACAGGGATCAAACCCAAGTCCTTCACACAGAGGTACGTGCCCAGCTCTTTTTTAACTTTGGAAACAAGATCTCACTACGTTGCCCAGGTGGCTCAAAGGCTCCTGCCTCAGCTTCCCAGAGTGCTGTGATTACAGGTGTGCATCGCCATGCCTAGTGTCACGTCCCTGCAGCCTCTTGTCCTCCACCGGCTCACAATCTACTCCTGGAGCCACACTTAATTCTCCTTGTTTGGTGGCAAGTGGCACCCTGTGTAATGGATCAGCTGTTCAGTCTGGAAATTTCCTAGCCCAACTCTCTCCTTTCCTTTGCTGCCTCAGTTCTGGGGTGATTCTTTGGTCTACACAGCCCTGGAGCCCATGTCCTCCTCTCCATCCCCTGGACTATCTCTTGGTGCAGACCTAGCCCACCTAGCTATCACAGCTTCACCAACTTCCCTCCAACCAAGAAGGAGCTGCAGGTCTAAAACGCAAAGCTAAACATTCTTCTCTCTTTTTGAGACCCCCTCAGTGGCTGCCGCCCCTTCTGGATGGGAGCCAAACAGCTCCGCCTCCAAGGCATATGGTGTCTTTGTGTAGATTTAGAAAAGGGGCCCCTTCCTCAAGGCATGTGACTGCCATCTGCTGGGAAACTGTTGTAATAAATGCACAAAGCTATGGTCCCTGCAATGTGATGGCGCCCCCGAGAGTTGTGCACACAGAATGCCTGAATCCGACTGTCTCATGGCACGCAGGATACTGACTGCCCTCCAGCCCATCATTCCCCTTCCCCTTCATACCATCCCCACCTTATCTTCAATGGTCCAGAGCTGCTGGGTGCTCTCCGATGACACTGAGATGTGCTGATGAAGCAAGTAGCCTTGGAGGCAGAATCCCAGCTCTGCCCTGCACCTACTGCAAAACACCTTGTCCTCATTACTGGTAATTCCTCCTTACTGGATGATGGTGAGAATCACCTGAGTTAACAGCCGTGAAGCACTGGATATAAGGCTTGACAAATAGACTCCTATTCTTCCGTTATTATTATCTCTGCTCTCTGTTCTGTACACGTATTTTCTGCTGGGAACCCTCAGCCCTCCGCACCTGCCCCTCTGTACTGGGTCCTCTTCTCACTCTAACTCAGACAGCCTTTCACGGCCAGAGCCAGGCAGGTACCCCTCTGGGCCACTTCATCTCCCCCACTCCCTGGGTGTCCCTGAGACATAGCTCTAGCAACTGTCCTTGTCCCTGGACTGTAAGCTCCTTGCCAGCAAGGGTGAGGTTCTATTTGGGTCCGAATCTCCAGGTCCTGGCTTGATGGTGGTCTCAGAGTAGGAACTTCAAAAGCTTGTCCTGAAAATTATTCAAACCCATTGTAACACTGGTTTTAAACCAGGTAGCCATTATATAGATTCTCAGTTCAAAATGGTTAGAACAAGTTAAATCTTCCTTGTGTGAATGTCATTTGTTTTGCAGATAGAATATTGACAAGTGAACTAAGAGAAAGGTGGATAATAACAATTGTGAATGACCACTTAGCACATTAATTGACCACTACAGTGAGCTTTTGCACCTTTCCCCATTGCACAACTATCTGATTCTTAAGCCTGCTTTACAAATGAGGACACCAAGACCTTTGGGGTAGAGCAACTTGACCAGGAAGGGGTAGACAGGGTACCACGGCCTGGCCCAATTGGCCCCAGCCCTGCACTGGAGAAGTAGGAAGCCAGCTGGTCTCTGGGGGCTGCTGTCTCCTCCACACATGACCTAGGACAGGGGAGTAATGAGACAGGGAGGGATTGCAACCTGGAGCCGCACAGGTACAGAAATAAGAGGGAGAGAGAGAAGCAGGCCCATTAGGAGGGGTGGTGGCCAGGACATTTTTGTTTTGGCATCAAGACTATCCCTGTGCACACCAGGAGGCAGGAAGTGAAACGGGCACCAGACTAGCAAGCCTTGGAAGATACCCCAAGTCCCACCTGCTACTGCATGATCCTGGGGACATCACCAAACGGTCAGAGGAGGTTGCCCAAATAGGCGATGGGCACCTCACCTCACCGCTGATAGCTTATTGCCTCCTAACCACAGAAAGGCATTTTGGAGTGTGTCAGGGTGAGGCACAGGCAGATTTACTAGGCAGAATGAGAAAGTGAGAGAAAAGAGAGAAGGGACTTCAGCTTGAGAAGCTGAAGAGGACACAGCTCTGATGGCCAGAGTGGCCTGTTGATAGGACCAGCTTTTAAGGAGTGGGGTCTGGTTGATCATTGTCTCGGTTCTGGTTTTGCAAGATGTCTCTGGAGAAGTTGTTATCACTGGATCTGGTCTCCAAGAGATGATTGCTTCTGCTTGGGGAAGTTTCAGTTTTGTGGATGCTCAGTAGGAACCCAAGGTAACCACAAGTTTGGGTGAGGACTGGAGACCTGGGGCTCTCAATAGTAGTTAAATATCTCTGTCCGTCTCTTGTCTTGATGTTTCCAGTCCTGAAGGGGTGAGGTAGGCTATGTAAATCTAGGGCTAATCCACCTTGTATTGCTAGTGTTTAGACACATATTCTCTGAGCGACTAATATGCCTAAGTATAGAGCTGAGCAAAAATCTGACCCAAAGTTTTAAGATAATAAAGGAGATAGACACAAAATGAAGGCCAAACATTGCTTTACTTTTAGTTACCCCTTAGCCATCTGTTACCTATTGGGCCGAGTGAAGATCTGTTTATTCTTTAAGCAAAAGCAGCTTTCAAGTCCCTGACTGCCTCAGAAGAAAACACAGATCATGCTTTTAATGAGTAACAGATTAAGGGCTCAAAATGTTTGTCTTCTGTCCCTTTGGTGGTCTCCGATTGGGTCATAACCTCTCTGAGCAGCGACCCCATCATGCTGATACATCTGTCTCCTCCCAAGTGCCGGCTGGTGAGAGAGGTTTCATAAAATTGGTTTGAAAGAGAAACTAAACCTATGGGACAGCCTTTCCTGAAGCATCTATGGGGAAGGAGTTCTCTAATGAGTTGACAATGGCTTTTTGAGGAAAAAAATACATATATAGACACATGTATAGCCTTGAGACTGAAACGTTTATATTTCCAACTAGAAGCAAGGCCATTTTAAACTGAAATAGCATTTAAAACAGGAAGTAGCGGTGTTTTAAACCGAAAGTAAAGTCATTTTAAACAGGAAGGGATGGTGCTTCACAACCAATTCCTTTCCTGTTAGAGAATGACTTTCTCTGTCATGAATGATGCAGGGCCCAGGCAACAGAGAAAACACACAGAGAGTTATACTGCGGCTGCCCCCTTACGCTGCTCAGCTCGAGAAAAATGCTGGTACGAGCTCACCCCCAACACCAAGGTGATCAGAGACAATTAATGCAGGCACCTGAGAAGGGGCGTAGGGCTCCACAAACTCACGACAGGGTATCCTGTGGTTTACACAGGTTGAGAAGCCCTAATCTGAAAATTCAAAATCCAAAATATTTTGAGGATTTCAAATATTTGGATCAGGAATGCTCAAATGGTAAAGTCTATGCAAATATCCCTAAATATAGAGCACTTCTGGTCCCTAGCATTTTATAAGGTTATTTAAAGAATACTTAACCTGTAATAGATTTTTTTTCTGGTTGTTTTAAAATAATTTTTAAGGTAAAATTCATATAACGTAAAAGAAACCATTTTATTTTTTTGGTACTGGGGATCGAACTCATGACCTTGTGCTTGCCAGGCAGGCGCTTATGCTGCTGAGCTAAATCCCCAGCCCAAAGAAACTGTTTTAAAGTGAAAAATTTAGCAGCACCTTAGTACAGCCACCATGTTGTATAATCAGCACCTTCTTCTGGTTCTGAAACATTTCCACCACTCTAGAGTAAAGCCTCCTACCCATTAACCAGTTTCTCCCATCTCAGCTTCCCTTTGCCCCACCCCCTCCTCACCAGTCTCCGGTAACCACCAATCTACTTCTCTCTCTCTCTGTGGATTTGTGTACTCTGAATGTCAGGCACACAGCGTCACACAACGTGGGGTCCTCTGCATCCAGTTTCTTTCACTTAACACACTGCTTTGGAGGTTCATCCACACTGGAGCATGCGTCAGCACTCCATTCCTTTTAATGGCTGAATAGTTCTCCACGATTTGTTTCAACTTTCATCTGTTGATGGATATGTGGGTTTTCACCCTTTGACCTGACTGAATTACTTGAAGTTCTTATGAACAGTGAGCACATGTATGTCCCTGGTTGTTTGAACACCTGATGTCAGCTCTTTTGAGTCTGTGGAGGGGAGTAGAATGACTGGATCATATAATAATTCTGTGTTTGACACGTCAAGGAACCACCGTAGTGCTTTCCACAGCAACCGCACCATCCTGCAATCCCACAGCAATGTGTAGCAAGAGTTCCCATCTCCATGTCCAGTTATATCCATTCTAAGTGGGTATGAGGTGACATCTCATTGTGATTTTGGTTCGTATTTATGCTGAATATCTTTACATGAGCTTGTTGGCCATCTGTATATCTTTTTTAGAGATGTAAATTCAAGTCTTCGGCTCCTTTTAAAATTAAGCTATTTCCCTTTTAGTTGTTGAGTTATATGAGATAGTCCAGATGTAAAACTCTCATCAGACATATGATTTACAAGTATTTCCTCCCATTCTATAGCTTGTCTTTTCACTTTCTTGCTATTGTCCTTTACTGTACAAGAATTTTAATTTTGATGAAGTCCAATTTAGCTATATTTCCATTTTTGCTTGTGCTTTTGGTGCCATATCTGAGAATTCATTGCCAAAACCAATGCTGCAGAGATTTACCCCAGTGTTTTCTTCTAAGAGTTCTTAACTTATAATTATTTTGTTGATTCATTTTGATTACTTTCATGGGCTTGAGTCTCTGCCCTGTTGTCAGAATTATGGTAACACTGGGTGACGTGTTGCAAATAATGCAGTCCTGAAGATTACAGAAAACACTGCAACTGATGCCCATTCTCCATCTCCCTCCCCGCAACAGCCCGTGACTGTGATTTGTCCTGTTCCATTTTTCAGTTTTCTTGAGGCACTGGGAATGGAACCCAGGCCCCCTCACTGAGCTATACCTCCAGCCCTTTTGTCATTTTGAGACAGGGTCTCTCTAAATGGCTAAGTTGCCCAGGCTTGGCTCAAACTTGCAATCCTTCAGCCTCAGCCTCCCGAAGTGCTGGAATGTCAAAGAAGAAAACACATTTGCACAGCATGGGTGAGTGTTCACAATGAGTCAGGCTCCCTGGGAAGGTGAGGATGGGAATTCTCTTTGTCAGGCCACCTCTGTCATTCTCACCACAGCCATATGACATATGTGAGCATTACCTTGGTTGTGTGGGCTCACGAGGCCATGGAACAGATTCCCTTGGTGCTCAAGTGGCTCTTTCGGGGAGGGTTGAGAGCATAACCTTCTTTTGACGAGGCCCCTGGAGAAACTCAGTTCTTTGCCTCCATTTTCTCTGGAAGTTTCTTTCCTGGAGAGGTGGCGATTCTTTGCCTCACTACCTTGAAAGCCTCCATTTGTATCTGTTGGTTGACAAGTAGGGAGATGCAGTCCTCTCCATCTCCCTAGCTGCTCCAGGACACCACTGACTGGACATGTATGCTGGATGAGGGGACTGGTGGAACTTGCCTGGAAGCCTGGCCTGCTCTTTCCACCTTTTAGCTGTGTGAGCAAATAACCCCACTCCTGGGCCTTAGCTTTTTCATTTGCCAAAGGAGGATTTAAACTGCATAATCATGACAACATTTAGGGATCATAGACTCCCTTTGTCTCAGAATCAGACAAAATTTTGGACCATCTCTCCAAACACGGCCATGCTCAAAGGATCTCACTTACAGGGACTCTCAGAGGGCTCCCCAATCTCTCATTCAAATGAATTTTAGGCCTTTTAGTTCAGACAGTAGAACGAGGAGCTACACCTTCTTCTTGGTAGGAGTTGCTTTTCAGTTTTTCATGTACTTGCTCACCCACCAGAGTGGCCTGGCCCTTTCCCAGCTGGGGAAGAAACCAGGAGATGGACCACGGAAAGAGCCCAGCCGCCTTCTGGCTGACCATGGGTAAAGCCCAGCATCTCTCCAGTCCACTTGGGAAGTGGGGCTGACTCAAGACCCCAAGGTGGGGATACAGTAGCCCAGGGATCTTGGGTTTACTTTTGCTGTAAAGAGACAAACGCTTCCTCTGCCACTTCCCACAAGAAAGAGCTCGTATCTGCTGTCGCAGCTGGGACTGAGTCACTGAAATTCTTTCATGATCCATCTTCTGGCCCTCACCCCTGTTTTCTTTGGACATCTGAAGCAGCATCCTAAATTTCCTTGGCCTAATTGTAGTCGCCGGGAATTGCGGCCAGATGATGTCAGACTGAATATGAGATGACACTGGTCTTCCTGAGCTGGACTCTGTCGCCAGCTCCCTGCAGCTGCCCGGTCCCAGGGGTCAGGTGTGAGCCTGCAAGACGTCATTGTCGTCTATGCAGGACTGAGAAATGCCTTCAGCATTGGGTGTTGCCTACATGCAGAGCTGGGGAAGGGTTCCAGGGCTGGAGCAGGTCTCACGCATCAGCAAGTTGTCCCCAGCACTAGGTGTAAGGACCTACTGTGTGTCCTGACGTTGTAGGGGAGCCACTTGCATGTGAATGTGGACCCTGTCCACCCCATACTCAGCCAGGACACTTTCCAACAACCAAATCTGATTGCATCGCCTGGGGGCAGTCCCAGGTTCATGGACCAGTCTGACTCCCATCTTCTCCACCTTCTGGCCCCCAAGCTCTGCAGCTGTTGGGACTGTCAGAGCCCCCACTGGGACCTCACCAGCTCTGTGAGCTGCACACAGCCTTCCTGGGCACAAGTGTCTCCTAGCATCAGATTACAAAGCTTGGCGTGCTTAGAACAATGGGGTTCCCCAAATCCCTGCATCAGCCTGCTTTCAGGGGAAGGCTTTCGGGGTCTGTGACCCACAGAAATGACTGATCTTGGGTAGAGGTGCAGGAGAGGCAGTGTGGTTTAGAGAAGGAGCACCCGAAAGGGAGTTAAGCCAGCCAAATTGGTGGCCTGGCTAATACCAGGCACAGTTTGGACTCGTAGTCACCCTCATCTCCTGTCTCAGTCTCCAGTTCCTTATGTTTAACTAAGGTGAGAAGTTTTCCCTCTTTTTTCATGGAGACAGTAAAAGATGCCTTGGGGTTGGTGGTGGTACACATCTGTACTCTCAGTTCTCTGAGAGGCTGAGGCAGGGGGATCACAAGTTCAAATCCAGCCTAGATAACTTACCAATTTAATGAGGCCAGTGTCAAAATTTGAAAAAATAATTGGGGTATGTCACTTAGTACAAAGGCCCTGGGTTCAGTCTTCAGCACTGAAAGATGAAACAAAGCAAAACATAACAAAAACCCTTTGGACCCTCTTTGCATTTGCAGCTGGCCTGCATCCTGAATCCTCTGATCGGGGTCAAAGCCTCTGCATCTTCTTCCAGAGGCGGACTGAGGCTCCTTGTAAAGCAACAGTGCTAAAAGATGGCAAGAGCCTGGCTCTTCCGGGAGTTACAAAGGGCAGTGGCTTCTCATAGTCCCCAAGGACCTCCAACCTGCCAACACTCTCTGGTCCTTTGGTGTCATGCTTTGGCTATGACTTGGATACGAGGGGGACAGTGTGCAGACAGCTCATAAATACATGCACACACACACACTGTCACAGCCCCTGTCATGCACGCACGCACACACACACACACACACACACGTGTGTAGGCCAGGGCCCCCGGAAAAGTGACGCACTCTTAGGCATGCACACATGCACATGAAAGCGCAGCTTCCATGGGCCTCTGTATCCTTGTATGTTGCCTTTTCAGGGCTTCTGGAAGTGGCTTCTGCTCAGGGTGGGGTGGCCTGGAGTAGGAAGAGCCCAGGAGCTGAGGTGGCAAGAACATGAGCTTCCTGTCTCACTGTCATGCGTACTGACCCTCTCTGGGCCCCAGTTTCCCCTGACTATCAAATATCTGGTGCTCAGACTCAGGTATAGTAGACACTTGTAACTCAAGCAGTATGGGAAGCTGAGACAGGAAGATCACAGGTTTGAGTCCAGCCTGGGCAGCTTAGTGATTTAGCAAGAACCTGTCTCAAAATATAAAAAGGACGAGGGAGGTAGCTCAAAAGAAGACCCTGGGTTCAATTCCCAGTACCACAAAAAGAAAAAGAAAGAAAGAAGAAAAACCTGAGCATCTCACTGTTTTGTTTTTGTTTTTGTTTTTTATGTCAGGCAGCTGCATGGGCAGGGCCCTCTCTGTGCCCCTTGGTTCATGAGGCTATGGCTGGGGAAAGCAAAGTCACTTAGGTGGCAGTGGCCAAGGCAGGACAGTGCCTTGTTTCAGAGCTGGGACACCCAGTGCTCAGTGGGGGCTATGAGCTAAGTCCTCCCGCAGGTCCGAGTGCAGAGGGTGAGGCCAGGCCAAGCAGCCAGGTGCTGGGTCCTGTGAAAGCCTTCAGGAAAGGAAGCTGTGAGTCCCACCGCAGGCTGGGGGCAGCGGGGCCTTGCCAGGCAGGCCCTGGCCGTGGTCATCACCAAGTGCTGCACATGGACGTGTGTGTTCCCCGTCCTGGGACATGAGGTGGTGCCCTGCATCTGGCCAGCATGGTAGGTAGTTTTCTTAGCCCATTTTCTGTTCCTATAACTGAATGCCACACTGAATGCTGAGTGATTCATAAAGAGTACAGGTTTGTTTGTTTGTTTATGTATTTGTCTTGGTACTGGCGTTTGAACCCAGGGCCTTCACACTGAAAGACGCCCCTAGCTCTTTTTAAAATTTCTTATCTTGAGACAGAGTCTCATTAAGTTGCCCAGACTGGGCTCAGACTTGCAATCCTCCTGTCTTGGGCTCCCAGAGTACTGGAATTATAGGCAAGTCCTGAGGTTTATTTTGCACAGTTTGGGGAGCTGAGAAGTTCAGTGTCAAGTTGCTGGGCCCTGGCAGGGCCTTTTTGCTGCATGATAATATGGCAAGACCGAGAGAGTATGGCGGCTCTTCCTACGAAGTCAGTGGTGGCCATTGCAGGTGCCCCCCCCATATTTCATCTATCCCTGTCACCTTCCAGCAAGCCTGCCTGCAGATGCTGCTAACATAGGACTTTGGGGATTAGGTTTCCAGCACATGAATTCTGGGGGACGCACCCAAGGCAGAGCAGTAGCATTCCGATAACTGGCAGCCTTACAGGAAAAGGCTCTCACATGATAAAAACCAGGGGTCAGGTCTGCTGAGACTCTGGGATCAGATAACCTAGAAATTTTTGTGTTATAAATACTGAAAAAGAAAAAATGCAAGCGAAGAAAAAAAGAAAAGACAAATGCAATAGCACAAGAATTATTTAACCTGTATACATAGCCAAATTCAGAAGGCAGAAATGTCCTTCAGGGCCAGAACCTAAGGAACAGATGGTCCTGCTGTTGCTATGGTCCCTGTGGGGTAGAGGTGGAGTTGGCACATGGGAACGTTGATCCCAGGATCCCAGGACCAAGATCTACAAGAGTTGATCATAAAATACAATGTTTGCTTAAATAAAAAAAATATATTACAATCAGACATGTTGCTGTGAATTTCCTTCAAAATGCTCCCTGTCTCTTTGAATACCCTTGTCCCATCATTTTACCACTTTCTGAAGCAGTTCTGGAGACGCTCTTTCTTGAGAGTCTTTATGGCACATGATTAAAACAAAACAAAGCAAAACAAAACAAAACACAGTGAATGCTGCTGCCGAGCACCATCTAGCAGAAAGGCAGCTCATAAAACACAAAGGTGTCCTCATCCAACCAGAACTGGCATGTGTGACTGCTGGCTCTTCCCCAACGTGAAAATGACCATGAAAGGGAAATGTTTTAAGTGAATTCAGGACATTGAGGCAACTATGACCATGCAACTAATGAAACTCATGAAAGAGGACTTCCAGAGCTGCTTCAGAAAGTGGCCAGAATGATGAGATAGATAATATTTGAATCCGGGAGATGATTTTGAGAGGGATTCATAGCAATTTGTCTTTTACTTGTCATAATTTTTAACTGAAGCATGCACTATACTGTTTTGGTTTATTGGTGCATAAGTGTATTACATACTGTTTATATTCTTGGTGAGAAGTTGGCACAATTACATAAAGAAAATGTGGTTTACACACCATGGAGTACTACTCTGCCAAAAGGAAAGATAAATCCGAGTCATTTGTAGGAAAATTTACACACCTAGAGAGCACAATGTTAAGTGAAATAAATCAGACATGCAAGCTTAAATATCACATGGTTTTTCTTATATGAGGAACCCAAAAGTAGAAATGAAGAGCAAAATAAAAGATAAGTGATAGAAAGTAGATGGGCCAGGGATTTAGCTCAGTGGTGTAAGCGCCTGCCAGGTAAGCATTCCCAGTACCCAAAAAAGAAAGAAAGAAAAAAAAAGAAAGTAAGGAGATAGATCTTTTTCAAAGGGGAGGGAACCAAAGGATGGTGGGAAGGGAAAGTGGGTGAAAAAGGAGTTCAATATTCACTGTATTTTTTAAAATTAGATTTCACAGACTTGAATCAGAAAAGGGACAGGTTCTGGGCTGGGAGGCAGAACTTCCTGGCCACCCGGGGAACATCCATTCCTGGCTGACAGACGGCAACAAGCTTCTCATCCTGTCTGTCCCTGGGCGGGGGACCTAAGTCTGAAGAATCAGAACCGTAACTTCTGCCTCCCACACGTTCAGGACTCAGATCTGCTCGCTCCTGAGACCGAAAAAACATTGGTCCTAGATTAGAGCTATACTTGATTTAGTAGAAATAAAAACAAAAGAAGATGGGCATGGCGGTGTATGCCTGTAATCCCAGGACCTGTGAGGCTGAGGCAAGAGGATCACAAGTTTGAGTCCTTGCTGGGCAACTTAGCAACTTAGTGAGACCCTGTTTTAAAATTTAAAAAAAGGACTGGGGATGTAGCTCAGTGAAGGCCCTGAATTTAATTTCCAGTACTGAAAAAAAAAAAAACAGACAAAATATCATAGGCCTTGACCAAGCACCAAGCAGCGTTCCATAGAAAATCTATTTGAGTAGTTCAGTTTATTAACAGATTAGAAGAGACTGGCTTTTGATAAAATTGAATGTCTGCTCACGAGGAAAGCTCCTGGCAAAGGAGGAAGGGAAAGAAATTCCCTGGCATGCAGATGCCAGCCTCGGTAGCCCACGGTGAACATCTCCCCAGCACAAGGTGCCAGATGCCTTTAAAGTCCTGAGTGAGGCTTGGAGATGGCTGCCACAACTTGGCTTCTACATCATAACCTACGTCACACCACCAGTCAGAGGACCACAAGATGCTTCAATTGGAAACTTCCATAGGACAGAAGAGGATGTCGCCAAAGCAAAAACCCCAAGCCAGAGACTGACAGGCTGTATGTGCAAAACATGGAATCAGTGAAGAGTTGGTATCCAAGACACCGAAAGAACTCTTATGAATCAATGTGGAAAAAGCCAGGCCAATCCCACAGAAGATGAATGGGTCAGGGTCACAAACGGGCATTTCACAGAGGAGGGAAGGGGAAATGGCTCACAGATTGGTGTGAAGACTTTTAGGGCAGAAAATGCAAATTCAAACCGCAGGAGATACAGTTTCACACCACCAGGTGGGCAGAGTTGTTACACATTTGGACGGCAGCCTCTCTGGGGCATGGGGTACAGGCCAGGGGGCAGGAGGACCCCTGTTGTCCTTCAGGAAGGCTCCAGCTGGCCAAGAGAGCACCAGATAGGGGGACAGTGCTGCTTGGGTCCTTCCCAGGTCGGCTGTGCTTCCTGGCGGCAGGTCCCCTCCCAAGCAGCCAGATGTGCAGTTTCCAGCCACTGCGCCTGGGCCCAGCTCACCGCTGAGGAGTGGGAGAAAGGGACCCTGACCTAACAAACCCTTCCCAAGAGAGGCGCACACCCCAGCCCCTGCCTGGCACCACACTTCCAGCTGGGGGGACAGAGATCTAGGCACCCTTCCGTTCCTCCCACGCCCCCGCCAGCTGCGAGCTGACCAGGCCCAGCCTTTGGCTACCCCCATGTCCCCTGCAAAGACTTTGCTTCTGGCCAGAATCATCTGCACACCTACCACTAGGTGCCCGGAAGCCTCCTGCTAATCTAAACCAGCATCTGGGGGCCAAAAGGCAAGGTCTCAAATCAGGGAGGGGCATACCTGGAACCCAAGATCACAGAGAGAGGAATGATCTGGGCACAGTGGCATACACTGTCATCCCTGAACTCTGGGAGGCTGAGATGGGAGGATTCCAAGTTCAAGTCCAGACTAGGCCACTTAGTGACTTAGTGAAACTCTGTCCTGCACAAATGTCTCAAAATAAAAAGTGAAAGGATTGAGATGTAGCTGAGTGCAAAGGTCCTGGGTTCAATCCCCACCACTTCAAACAAAAGAATAAAAAATTTGAAAAACATAAAGCATGTGTTCTCAGTAGTACTGTGAGGTCTCATTCTTACTACGGTGTAAATGACTGAGGAGGAGTAATGAAGTGCTTATCCTGGCCTGGGTTTTAGCCCCATGTTGGCCACCACTCAAATGTGTGACTGCACCTGTGCCATGCCCAGGTCTGTTTTCTAACCTATAAAAGGAAAAGACTGTAATGCTAAGATCCTTCCTGTCTTATAATTATGTGGGAGATTTGCTTTTTAATGTTAGAGTACAAATAACTATACTTTCTCAGACATGCCATGAAATCCTGCCTTCTCCAACCAGCCCAGGGGCCCCAGGAAGGTGTGGATTATCCTTGTTTTATGAGCAAAGCAACTGCGACTCAGAGAATTAAATCACTTCCCCAGGATCACACATTGGCAGGGGGGCAGGGCCCAGAGCGATGACTAAACTATTAAGCAAGCGCTCTGCACTCCTGCACAAATGTCTTTGTTGATCAAGCGTGCTTTAAACTTTTCAGTGAGGGGAAACTGTCTCTAGGAAAGAACCGGATCGTGTCTGCTGGAAAATACAGGCAATTGGAAGAAGAAGAAAAGAAAACTCCATCCTTTGTAAAGGTCTGTGTCTGGTGCTGAGCGTTGCCGCCCAGTGCTCCTCCAGTTGCCATGGCAACCGCCTCCTCTGGGAAAGGTGTGGTCCAGGTTTGGCCTTGAGAGTCCAGCTGACCAGTGGACAGTAGCCCCTGAAGAGTGAGTGCATGCAGGGAGCAGGGCCAGGCCAGTGGGGCAGAAGAAAACATGCAGAGCTGGGCCCCAGGCTCCTCCTCCCTGTCTCTCGTCCTACCACCTGGTGGATAAGTGGGTGACTTGGCTTCAGTGTTTGGTTTTGTTTTGTTTGTTTTGTTTTGAGACAGAGTCTTGCTAATAGCCCAGGCTGGCCTCAAACTCAGGGCAATCTTCCTGCCTCAGGCTCCCAAGTGCTGGGATTGCAGGTGTGTGCCACTAGGCCTGGCCTTTTTCTTTGGTTTTTAAAACCCTCCTACCATTTCCCTCTGAAAACCTAGTGGCGAAGGACTTGTCCCTTCTTGCTGTATTTTGGGGGCTTTACCTGTCCCCTCAGGAGGTCATCGTCTGCTCCTCCCAATCCTTGGCTGGCAGTTGTTGTGGGAGGATGAGGCACAGAGGTCCGGGTCTCAGGGTCCCACCAGGCAGCACCTCATGCTCCAGAGGCTGCTGGGATGCAGACTTTGCCCTAGGCCCCTCGGCCTTCACCTTGGCCATGGAGCCCTGAGGAGAGGGATTCTTTCCCAGTGACCAGAGCAATGGCAGTGTGGCTGCCGCATATCCGAGCAGGTCAGGAATCTCAGCACTGTCTCCCTGGGCTGTGCCTGGTGTGTCGCCTTTTAGACCCTGGTGGAGCTGCCTGCCAGCTGTGTGGGACTCTGGAGATGTTTATTGTCTCTTTCTGGACCAGGGAAAAGGGGTAGGAGCACATTAAACCACGCTCCCGTTAGCAACACAGGCTCAGAGACCCACCCAGGTGAAGCTGCGGAGTCACAGAGTATGTGCAGTGGTGACCCCAGGACTCTTCCCCCAGATGGCTGCAGAGACGTGGTCACTGGCTTCCGTGGTGGTGAAAGGTCCTTTGAATGCCAGTGGATGTCCCTGGCAGACTTGAGATCTCCCCGTGAAACAAACCAGCACAGCAGTCTTCATCTGAATGTCCCTAGCCATGGGGGCCCCATCTGTCCCCAAGCGAGGGTCAGGAAGTACTTTACCCCCAGGAGTCTCACGCCAGCGTCCTCTGCTGCTGGTTCCGGGTTGTGGCCCAGCCTGCACTGGGGAACAGTGCTGGTGATCAGGACGCGAATTTAATCAAATGGACCCACTGCCACTTGTTATAACTCACTCGTGCAGGGCCTCCAGGCAATCTGTCCTGCCATGACAGGGTCACAGCAGCCCCACTGGGCACCAGAATCCAGGCATCAAAGTCCCAGGAGCTCTGTTACACGACTCTACTCCAGCACACTTGTTCCCGAGGTTTGCCAGGTGGCCAAAGCCACCAGAAGCAGGATGTTGCCAAGGAAAGAGGCCTGGCTTTGGTGTCTGCCCTTGCCCCTTGTGGGACCTAAGCAGTGAACCTCTCCAGTGTTCCCCATTTTCATTACCTGTGAAGGAAAAGTCACAGTGTCCATGGTGCACACCTGCAATGCCAGCACTCTGGGAGACTGAGGCAAGATTTCAAATTCAGGACCAACCTGGGCAGCTCAGCAACTTAGTGAGATCCTGTAATAAAAAATTTTACAGGCTGGGGATGGAGCTCAGTGCAAAGCTCCTGGGTTCAATCCCCAGTCTGCAGAAGGGAAAAAGACTAGAACTATTGGCCCATCTTATTGTGGGGAAAAAAAAAAAAACAAAGCTGCAACAGCAACAACATCAACAACAAAACTGAGGGCCCATTTGCAAGGAGCAGCTGAGCAGGGAGGAGACTGGGCCTCTGTCTCCTCCTGGGCTGCCTGACTGGGGATCTCGTTTCTCCAAGGAATCCTTCTCAAATGAACCACCATGACCAGATCTGTCTGCTTGTAGGAAGCAAAGCCCAGCTCTCTTTCCCACTGGACAGGGAAAGGGGAAGGTGGATGCCTGGTCTGATTCCAGGCTTTTGGCTCCAGTTACAGCCATTGACTCAGGGAACTAGTTGCTCCCTGTATCAGGCGGATGGTCCAGAGAGAGCTACACTCTGCCTGAGGATACACAGCATCATTCCTGGCTCCAATGCTTGACCCAAATCCGGGTTCCAGATGATGCTGATAGGGGCAGAGTGGGTTTGCCTATGTATACTTCAGAAGGCCCATTGTCTCAGAGCAGGGGACTGTCCCCTGGCCTCAGCAGCTAGTAAAAGTAGTGGGGAGCCACCAGCAGGGCCTGGCAGCACCTCCTCCTACAGCTTTCTTGAACTCCTTTGGGTCCTTTGTGTGGAGAGGCTGTGGAGAAGGGCGTGGGGCTGGACCTTCCCCAGACGCAGTCCCTGGGGGCAGTGTCACAGCTCTGCCCCGAGCTGCACAGCTGTGCACTGGGACCACAGTATGAGTCCATCCTGGGCGACTTAGCCATTCTCCATTTCAAAATCAGAAAATAATAAGAAGGAGCTGGAGATGTAGCTCAGCGTGAAGGCCTGAGATTCTGTCCGCAGCCACACGCGCGCGCACACCCCCCCCCCCCCAAAGGGACACAATTAGCTATGCAGATGGGCGTGCTGATCACATTTGTGCCATTCTCTCCCACAGACAGCAGGGCTTGAATGCAGCCAGCATGAGGGCTGAGATGGCGTCTGGGACAGGATGTGCAAAGCCAGGGCAGCGGGGCTGTGGTGCCCCAGTCTGAGCCCTCTGCCTTCAGAGGGGAACAAGGATTTCAAAGAAGGATCAGGCTGGGCCCTCGGGAGGCCCTTGGGCAGCCCACTTCCTGTGGCAGGCTGACCCTGGTACTGGGCTCAGGCACTTACTAGCTGTGTGATACTGAGCAGGTCTCCTGGCCCCTTGCTGCCCATTTCCTCACCTGTCAGTGGGGACAATACTGGGGTTTCCATAGGGATGAGGAATGCGCGGGAAAAGTGGTGTGTTAGCATAGCTTTGACACGGCTTAGATCAACGCCTGCGTCCGGCTTTTCATTATAGTCTTTTCACTATAGTCACTGCCTTCCTCCACGCAGAGCACACGTCCTCCCTCTCACGGTGGCACAGGCCAGGATGCACAGCCTCCAGCATCAAACGTCTTATCTCAGCCTCAAGTCCCTGTGGCCTAGCGTGAGCCCCTCCAATCTGTCCAACCTCAGTGGAAATGGAAAAACGTCTGTGGGGACACAGGGACCGCCAGAGCAGGGCTTCTGGGTCACGGGAGGGGGCGCCCCCTCAGAGCTGCAGGGGTGCAAGGGCGGAGTAGGAGCCCATTAGGCTCCACCCAGGTCTCTGTCTCTCTTCCCTCATTCCTCCCAGTCCCTGGTGCCTCCAAGACAGGGCAGGAGGGAGAACAGGTGGGGGCCGCTGCATACAACCTTCTCCAATCAAGACAGGGAACCCCATTCCCCTGCGCCCCTGAGCGGGCCCTGATCACTTCCTCCAGGTCCGTGCACATCGACCTGGTCTGGGCATCTTGAGCTCCTGAACTCCGCCTCTGTCAGATTGGCCTGAACGGGAGGGGTGGGGCTTAGAGTCTCACCCTAGTGAGGCCCTGCTGTGACCTGCGTAGGCGGGGGACCCAGGATACGCTTGCCCTTGCGTCATCCTCAAACCACCCATCCCATTGGTGGAAAGATCGACTTCTACAAAACCAGTCCCTAGTGCCAAAAATGGTGGGGACCACTGGAATAGTGTTCACACTATGAAGTTGTCCAGGTTTGTTATCTGTCACCCAACACAAGGTTGGTAAGTGTTACTTGCAATGTGACTCCTCTCTTGTTGCTATGGGATACATCATTTTGCAAATGTTAATTTATGCATCTAGGCGGCCACTGATGGGAACTGGGGTTATTTTATTTTTGGTTATTCTGAACTGTGGGGTTATGAATGTCTAACGCATGCCCGTTGGTGAGAGTATGCATTCATTTTTGTGGGAAACGTGACTGGAATTTCTGAGTCATATGGGTATACAGTCAACCATCTTAGAAACTGCCAGATGGACACCTAGAATGCCAGATGCTTTGGGAGACTGAGGCAGGAGGAGCACAAGTTTGAGCCCAGCCCAGGCAACGTATCAGATTAGTCCTTATTCAAAAAGTAAAGACTGGGCACATAGCTCAGTACAAAGGCCCTGGGTTCAATCCCTAGTACCAATAAATAAATAAGTGGAAGGGAGGGAGGGAGGGAAAACTGTCAGGTGGTTTCTAAAAGTGGTTGTATCATTGATGCTCTCACCAGCAGTGCATGAGGGTTCCAGGTGCTCCACATCCTCTCTAGGACTCGGTAAAAAGATCCTCCGATTGTCTTTTTAACATTAGCCATTTTGGTGGCTGGGTGGGAGTATGGCACTGTGGTTTCCTCTGCATTTCCCGATGTAGACCAGAAGCTGAGGCCTTGCTGAGTGATCATGGCCACTTGGATATATTCTTCTGTGGGAATATGGCTTCCACTCAGTGATGTGCTTCTTGACTCTCTTAATGGTGTCTCTGAATCAGAAGAGTTTTCATTGTAATGTGGCCCACTTTATCAAAATTTTCTTTAGTACTAATGCTTTTTGGGTCTTGCTGCAGAACTCTTTATCTGCTTCAGAGGTCATAAGTCAGTCTCCTATTTTCTTCTAAATGCTGTAATAAGCCAGTCTCCTATTTTCTTCTAAATGCTGTAATTTGTTTTACCTCTTATATTTAGATCAACAACCCATCTGGAACTGACTGCTGTGCGTGGTGTGGCTTAGGGCTGAGATTTTTATTTATTTTTTCCATTTGGGTATCCAATTGACCCAGCCTTGGTTATGGAAAAGACTGGCTTTTCTCTCTTGTGCTGAATTTGAGACTTTGTCATAAATGACTCTATCAATTTGTCTACTTTTGTAACAATGTGTCCTGATTAGTTTATAATAGTTCTCGATTCCAGTAATATAAATTTTCCATTTCTATTCTTCTTCAAGAGCACCTTAGCTATTATTGGGCTTCTGCATTTTCATTTATATTTGGAATCAATTTGCCATTTTTCCACCCAAAAAAAGGAAAAAGAAAAAACTTGTTAAGATTTGAAATGGAACCACACTGAATCTACTCCTACTGTCAATATCCTTATTAGGGAATACTGCAATCCATGAATATAGTATATTTCCCCATTATCTAAATTTTAAATTTCTCTCTGTGGTGTTTTGTAGTTTTCAGTATATTTAGTCCTAGGTGATTTCATACTTTATGATATGTTTACAAATGTTATCATTTACAATTTTTTATTTTCTGTGTGTTTGTGGTATGTAGGAATATGATTGGTTTTTATAAACTGTTTGTATTCCAGTGACCTTGCTAAATTAATTTAATAATTCCTCTTTAAATTTTGCTGAGGAAAAGACATTTTGGGATATGATCCAGCCGTGGTGCCGAGACTTACTAGCCCTGAATTCTGGCTGGAAGTGGGTATAGAGAGCCAGTCAGCTTATCAGACACCCCAGGGCCATGATGGGGTAGAGAAATCACAGATAGATTTTGCCTATGCTCTGCCAAGGCCTGGAGCCTGTCTTCACATCACCCGAGAACTGCTGCTCTCACCAGGGGACTGAACCCAGCTCACCATGGCCTTGTGGGAAGAACGACCTGGACTTAATGGACTGAGGTTATTTTTATCAGGTATGGCAAGATTTGCAGACATGCAAATGACTCTCTTGAGGAAGAAGTTCATAATCATAGGTCCCTGGAAATAAGGGCCCCACAGGGAAACACCAGAGGTGGTCAGAAGTTGGAGGCAGGGAGGGAGCATACAGACCAGGTGCTTTATTGTGGTTTTCTAGTAAATCATGGGCGAGGCAAGGTAAGCAGGTTTCGGATTGGTTCATTTGAATAATTGCAGTAGACTCTGGGATGTAGTTTCTGTCCTTGGTTGTCTGGTTCCTGGCCCTGGAGAGATTAGGGTGGGGAAATAGTGGCCTTATAAAGGAAGCCATTGGATGGTGTGGGCTCTGGATTGGTTGATTTGCAGACAAAAGTTCTGTTTTTGGGAACTGGTTGGCCCCAGAGAGGCACCGATGTCAAAGCACCAGGAACACAGAAAATAAAAAGTCATGGTTAACGCTCCCAGCAAACTGTGGCTGTGGGGGATGCTTGGGCCTCGGTCTGAGGGAGGAGGCCGGCAGCAAGTGGGGCTCATCTGCTGCAAGGCTGGGTTGTTGGCCAAGGCCCTTTCTCTCTGTGGACCTCAGATCTCTAAGTCTGCTCCTACCCTGTTCAAACTATGAGCAAAGGACCCTGGAGGAGTGACCCTTTCATTTATTTACTGGCTGTATTTAAGAGCCTCCTCTATCCCTGCTGATGTATGAGACCACAGCTTGGTTCATGCAAGTGGGAACCAGAAGCCACAGGCGCCACACGAGCCAGTGAGGGTCCTCACTGCACACTGCAACCCTCAGGAGCTAGGGATAGTTGGTGTTATTTTTAGGAAACTGAGCCAAAGCAGTATAATGTCAATCAGAAACTTATGAAAAGGGGACCAAACTCACCCATAATCCTACCACTGCAGCAATTTTTATTCTTCTCAGTCTTCTTCCATGCCCAGCTATAAATCTTCTGGAAAATTATAAACAGAACGCAGATGCAGTTTTGTATGTTTTTCACATAGCATCATGAGCATGTCTCATGCTTCTCAGTGAAAACATTTAATTATATCCTAGGCCAGGGTGTGGCTCGGGCTGGAGCAAGGACAGATGTGCACCAGGCCCTGTGTTCAACCCTCAGCATGAAAGGAAACCCCAAAAGAAGAATTTTTTAAAAACTGTATCATATAAATTAAAAAGTTATGGAGTTCTTCCAGACTTAAAAAAAGAGAGAGAAGTCTCTACACCTTTGTTAGTGGCCAGTTTTCATGCTCCATAGACAAGCTTTCCTGGAGGCTCTTACCTCCATGGTGCTGAATTACATTTATATATTGCTATTTCTCTCTTTTCTTTTTCCTTTTGATATTAAAGGTTTTTGTTTCTTTGTTTGTTTTGAGGCAGGATATGGCCATGTGCCCCTGACTGGCTTCAAACTTGCACGCACTCCTCCTGCCTCAGCCTGCCAAGTGCTGGGGTAACAGGCATGTATCACCACACTCAGGTGATATTAGAGAATTTTTGTTGACATCCTCCTGTGGAACATTCTGCCTATTTTTTGTTAAGCTGATGACCCTTCTTTCCATCCTCCCAAATAACTATCACAAGGAGGCCTAGATCAATAAGCAATGAATAAAATATTATTTTTTTAAAAGTAAGTGGTATTCACATTTATTATGACAGTGTATAAAGCTGCTTTTCTTCACTTTAGACTCTCCATTTTCCTGCAAGTTAATAATCCATTTTAAGCCTATTTTCTATGCAATGTCATAAACATGTATTGCTTGGCATCTTGCTGGTTCACCCCAAATTTTCCAAAAGAAGTTTGATTTTTCTTTCATTGTGTTCATAGCATCAGGGACTATGTTCCTTCTGAAATTTTCTTTCTTGTCTATTTGTGCTCTGGGCCCAGATGTCATTGTTTTCATTCTTCTCTGTCCTCTTTTCTATGTCTCTGTGACATGCCATTACTATGTTTCTTGGGATAGTCCTTGGTCTCTCTCCTTATTGAACTTCCTGTTTTTGCATCTATGTGTCTTATGTCTTTTTAGTGTACACCCTTGTTTTGGTGGAGTACATCCTTTGACATCTTTTGAGGAGAGGCATGTGGAGTATAAATGTTTTGAGCCTGTGTGTATCTACAGATGCCTTTAAATCTTAAGGAATAGTTGGGCTAGGTATAGAAGCTTAGTCAGAAAACCCTCTTCTCCCAAAAGTGCATTGTTGTGTGCTAGTTTCCAGGATTCAAAAATTCAGTATTCACTGCCATACTGATTCTTAATATTTTCCCTGGGGAAAATATTTTCCCTTTATCTTAGGAACTTTTAGGGTTTGTGCCTTATCTTTGAGGATACAAAATTTTGTGATGGCATGCTTCTTAGTATAAGTTATTTTTTAAATTTGGCCCTTTGTGTGTTCTTTCAGTTTGCAAGTTTGTACCATTTTCTATTTTAGGTGATCGTTGGAATCATTTCTTTGATACTTTTCTTCCCTTAACTTTTTCTGGTTTCACCCTTGGGACCCTTCAGTTAGATATCAGGCCTCCTACCTTGTTCCTGTACTTTTCTTATTTTACTCTTTCCACTTTTCACAAGTTTTTTTTCCCTCAATTCTGTTGAAATTTCCCTTAGGTCCTAATATTTTTATTGACTTTTATATCAATCTTCTTTTTTTTTTTAATTTTCAAAGGGCATTTTTGGTTTGCATTGTGTTTTACTCTTTTTTTTTTTTTTTTTTCTTTTTGGAGACAGGGTCTTGCTATGGTCCAGGCTGGCCTTAAACTTGGTATATAGCCCAGGCTGACTGCAGATTCATAGTCCTCCTGCCTCAGCCTCCTGTGTGCTGGAATTATAGGCATGTACAACCTTGCCCAGCTTAGTTTTTGTTTGTTTGTTTATTTGTTTTTGTGGTAGTGGGAGTTAAACCCAGGGCCTCATACTGAGCTCCATCCTCAACCTTTTTTTATTTTGAGACATTGTCTCACTAACTCACTAAGGTGCCAGGCTGGGCTCCAATTTGTAATTCTCCTGCCTCAGCCTTCCAGAATGATGAAATTACAGGCATACGCTATCACACCCAGCTTACATTTCTGATTTTTTGGAGGTTCTTTTAAAATAGTTCCTGTTTAAGGGAATGCATATCTCTCTAAGTGTTCATTTTTGTTTTTGGAGTTTACGGCTTATGTCTTCTGAGTTTTGTTCTGTCTTATTCTCTGTTCTGACTTTCTTCCTCTTGGTTTGGCCCCTGTCTTCTAGGCTCCAGGCCCTCTGTGTTGCTGGGAGCTGTGGGCTCATCAGGCTTGGCAGGTTTGCTTTCTCAGGGGGCTCCCTGCAGGGGCTCTGTGGAGTCCAAAGTCCTGGCAGCTCAAGGTCTTGTCTCTTGGGCTACATAGGTGCTCTGGAGAGGTGTATTTTGTTTGTTTTGTTTCTCAGTGCTGGAAATTGAACCTAGGGCCTGCTCACTGAGTGACATCCCCAGCCCTTTTTAAAAATTTTTATTTTAAGACAGGGTCTCAAGACCCTAAGTTGCCCAGGTGGGGCTTGAACTTGTGATCCTCCTGCCTCAGCTTCCCAGAGTGCTGGGATTATAGACCCACAGCTCAGAGAGGGCTCTTCCGGTTTGAGAGGTATAGCAGAGCCCTGGCTACAGCTTTATGGGACTCACTTGGGGGAGTCTGGGGTATCACTACTGGGTCATTACCATGTCCCTTAATTCACAGTGAAGGTGTGAGATACGGGGCAGGACAGGCAGTAAGCCCAGCCATGACAGGGACTCTGCTGAGGACAGTGGGAGGCAGAGGTGAGATGACCAAAGTATGACGGGTGCAGGAAGTGCTTTAGTAACCTCCAAAAGCTTTGTCCCGGTGGTGGGAGGCACTGAGCAATCCTGTGGCTTGAGATTGACATCTTGGGTGTGGAGCTGACCCAGGGGAGTGGGCTAAAGGGGGCCTGATATACGTGGGCTGCGCCCAGCCTGGCACTTTTCTGCCACGAAGAGGTAACTAGCACTCACGGCACCCCAACCACCTGCCCTGCCCCTACATCTGACCCTAGCCTCCTCGGGCTGCCTTCTCCCAGGAGGACTAGGAGTATTGGCCTGGTCAGGGGTCTCCTCCAGCTGGGCCCAGCTGTGACCACTTAAGACTGCTCGCAGAGGAAGCTGGACGCTGGGAATAGCACCACTGTGCTCCCTGATCTCCCCTTTGGGGCCCACAGCCCAGGCTACACAGTGAGTCACCCTGCAGTAACCCTGTTTCCTGCAACTCCTGCCCTATCCATGAAGCCCCTCTCAGCCTGGCCTTGGAAGCCACCTCACAGGAGGTGGAGACTAAGTCCTGGGAGCTGAGCTGACCAGGGCAGCAGCACTGGCCAGAAGCAGATGGCAGTAGCCTGATCTTGCAACTGCCGTCCTGCCTTGGTTGAACTGCCTGGAAGGAAGAGGCTGAGGGTGGAGGGCAGGAGCACAGAAGCTGGGGTGCAGAGGCATTGGCGCTGGCCCAGTGTAGACCCCCATTTATGGAGGAGAAAACTGAGGGAAGGCAAAGGTAGAAAGAGCATGGCAGAGGGGCTGCCCTGCCCCTCTGTGGAGAAAAGCTGCTCACATCATGGTGGCCAGGAAGCGGAGAGAGAAGGAGGGAGCCAGGGGTGAGCACGCGGCCTCCCAGGTCCCGCCTCAGCGCCCACCTCCAGCCGCACCCCTTCCTGACTGCACTCAGCTCGAACTCATCAGCGATGAACCCACTGAGAAGTGCGGTGCCCCACATGAGACTTTGGGGGGACACTTTAGATCTAAACCATAATACAGCATCTTAGCAAGGGAAACTGAGACCCAGAGCAGGCCAAGGCTTTATGTGGTCACAGAACCGAGGGCAGGATTGGCTCCTCCAGCCCCGTTTCCATGTTCCCACTGCTCTGATGAATAATTAGAGAAAATTAAACAAACAAGCTTTAATTGCCTGTCAGTGACAGCCGCCAGGGCAGCCACAAAGCCAGCTGGATCCGGAGCGCCTGCTGGGCTGCAGGCCTGGGAGTCCAAGCTGGCTGGGGAGCTAGACCCCCTCACCCCCATGCCTGTCAGAGGCCAAGCTGCTCCTCACCTGCCAAGCAGGGTGCCCGATGCCAGAGCAGACTGGGCACAGGCCCAGGACACCTCCAGAAACAGGTCCCAGGAGGACCTAAGGCCCCTCCCTCTGGGACACACTCTCTGCTGTTATGTTTGTTGCTACAAACCCTGGAAACAGCCCCAAAAGGCTTGGAGAATGTGTGCTTTGCCTACTGCCCGGGACGGGGCCAGGTTCCTAACTTACAAGGCCTGGTGTCTGCCATGGCCTTATCCTGACCCTTCCTGATGGCCTCCAGGAGTCCAGGAGCTGAGGCTCAAACTGCAAAGTTACTATGTCATCATCTTCCCAGGCAGCCGAGGACAGAGTTTCGGGGCAGGGAGAGAAGGTTCAAGGACTTCTGCTCCCAGAGATAGCCCCTGAGGGGAGGCCCCTGTCCACACTGCAGGATGCCCACCCTGCCAGTACTCACACAGGGCCACAAGCGGCCTCCTGACCCCCTGGAGTCTCCAGGGGATGGGATGGGTGGGTAGATGGAGGGGTGAGTGATGGGTAGTGCATCTGTCAGTTTTCCACTGCTGCACCTGACATCCGAGATTGAAAAGAGGAGAAATTTACTTTGACTCCTGGCTTTGGAGGTTTTGGTCCCCGGTCAGCTTGCTCCAAGGCAGGAGCATCATGGCTGAGGGCTGTGGCGGAGGAAAGCTGCTCAATTCATAGCACCTGGGGGCAGAGACCAGGCGAGGAGGCAGAGAGGAAGGTGCCAAGGACCAGTTACAGTCCCCATGGTCACATCCCTATGACACACTCAGCCATGTGCTTTGCCAATCTAGGCATCTCTCAAGCCAATGGAGATTAACCAGTTTCGGTGAACACAGGAAGGGGATGGATGTGGGACTGGTAGGCGGACAGTGGGACCCTTCCCTTCCTGTAGAGGGCGTCTTTATCAGCCCCAGAATCCCTGGCTGCTGGAATTTACGAAGGAGCCACCAAAAGCCCCAGGGCCGTATCTGTGTGTCAGGGCCCCATGGAGGCTGGTTTCTTGGGGGCCCAGATTTTTTGCCACAGGCCTCCCAGGCACCAGTGCCCATGGGTTTCTCCTCGTCGGCAGGTCCTTGTCCCCAGAACAGACCCCACTCCTTTCTGCCAGAGCTCCCCCCAGCTCCAGGAGAGCCTGTGGCTTTGACCTCCCTGACCTCTGGTTCTCCTGTGACTGGCACTGGGTCCCAGCTGCGTTCCATCTCCCACCTGGACCACTATTGCTTGCATCTTCCTGTGTGTTGAGTCGCCTGTCTGCTGGGGCCCCCTGCGGCCTTTCCCTGGGCTCCATGGACTTTACCTTTTGCTCTCGTCACCTCCCATTCCTGAGACACTGGAGGGCAATGTATGTGCTCAGTCCCCCCGCGGGAAACCAGGCCCCAGCGCCAGACCACTGTGTACATTCTTGGAGTGGTTCGAGCGCTGAGTGTTTAGGCTCAGCTTTAATCTCCTTTCTGCGTCGGGGTTGCTGACTAACTTTTATGGAGGGGGAAAGAGAGTTCTGTTGCTAAAAATTGCTATAAACCACTAAATTGACGCAGTCCTGGGTACAGGGGAAGGAGGCTGGGGGGACTGCCAGCCCATGGGGTGCCGCCAGTAACCAGGAGGGTGGGGAGCAGAAGACAGGCAGGGTCTTCCCTCTTGCCTCTGGGCACCCTGGGGAGGACACGCTGTGTCCTTCCTAGGTCCCCTCACAGTCACTCCACGTCTCCTGGAGGAACCACTGTGTCTGAGCAAGGCCGTTCGAGTGTGGTTTGCACTTGGTGGCAAAGAAAGGGCGCCCCCAAGGGTCCGTGAACGGCAAGGTCTGGCAAGAGCTCAGCAGCCTGAATAGAGAGTCCCACAGGCCACCAGAGCCATCAAGTCACCCACATTCCTCTGGTGTCTGCGTGTCTGTTTAGCCAGACTGGGAGGTTCCAGGGCGGGGAGGTTGGGCTCTGAGCCGAGCTGGGAAGGAGAGGAATGGATGAGAACCTCAACGTGCAGAGCAATAAAAGCTCTTCTCAGCAGCTGAGTGTCTGCACCTCACTCGAGTGCCCCAGGCCTGGGGAGACCATCATTAATAGTCACAACCAGGGAGGACGGGCCTGGGGGTTACCATGACTGTGTCCCTGATTGGTGCTTCTCTGAGACACCCAGCTGCCAGGGCCAGCCCTTCAAAGCACAAATCGGACCTCTACTCTCACCTGCCTGGAACCTCCAGCAGCTGCCCATTGGCCTCTGGACACTGCTGAGCCCGCTTCCGTGCCCCCGCTGCCTCTGCAGCCCCAGCAGTCCCTGGGTGTGCTGGCTGCAGACGCTGCCCTTTTCCGTGCCCCTTCAGGCCTCGGCGCATGTTCTGTGTAGCTCTCAAGTTTCCCTTAGATGATGCTACCTCCCAGATGCCCTCCCTGACTGCACCCACCCCTATGACATTCCCACAGCGTTCCGTTCTTTCCGTTCTTACTGTCCGGTGTAGCCCTTATGACCTATGTTTGCTCTGGTCCTTCCCAGATGTAGTCCTCAAAGTCAGGAATCTCATCTCATTTACCTGCCCTCATTCAGTCTCAGATATTTTTTGAGTCCCCAGTTTGTGCCAGGCACTAAGATTTCCAGGTGGACAAAATAGACACACACCCTACCCCAGCATCTGGCACGGAGTCAACCCTTCACTGAGGAGACAGCACAGCGTGCTCTGGGCACTTGAACGGAGATGCCAAGACCCAGCAGGCTGCGTGGAGGAGGGGGCCTTGAGGATAAGGCCCCGGAGAGTGGATAGGAGTTTTCAGAGCAAACTCACTGGGATTCCCCTCCCTAATGGTCCAGAGGCTGCGCCGTGCCTGGCTGCCCTCAGCCTGGGCTCCCCTCAGGCCTCACTCGGTTCCCTTGTCTTTCAGAATGCATGAACTGCTCCCGGCTCATGGACATGAGCGAGCGGCTGACCACGCTGGAGGCCAAGGTCAGGCAGACTGGGGAGCTGGCGGGGGAGGGGGTACAGGGGCACTGGGTGCCTGCTGGGAGGCAGCACCAAGCTCACATCTCTCCAGTCCCTGTGGCCTGTCCTGCCCTGCCTACCCGCCCAGCTGCTCCTGTGGCCACGCGAGCAGCAAGTGCTGGGCAGAGTCATGGGTGCCTGCAGTCCTGTGGCCACGGGTAAGATAGGGTGCCCACAGCATCTGCACAAAGGGGTCAGCCACGCTCTCCACACCCACAGCCTGGGTGCAGGCACCGAGGGAGTAGCTAGCAGGGCCCAGGGTGTGCAGGCCTGGGCTGCGGAGGGCCCTGCCCCCCTGGGCTGAAACAGTAGCGGGAGGCTGGGTCTAACCGCCCAAGCAGAGCAGGGGAGGGAGGAGGGCTGGGGCCTCTGGACAGCAAGCGACCGGCACAGCTGGCCTTGTGGATACCATGTCCACACCCCGAAGAAACCACAGGGTGAGAGACACACACACACACACACCCACTCATGCATGTCACATCTTGTGTGCACATGCACACACAGCATTGTGTCCATGCGGGCTTACATATGTACACATACACACACACACGTATGCATATGCAGACCCGCAGACACACACAGGTACACATATACACGCACACACTCCGGTGCACAAGCACAGAAACCCAGATGACCCTGCTCCCCTTTGGCCTTGTCTTCCCATCAGAGCTTTGTGAGCGCATGTGGGGTGTGCTGGCCTTGGCCTGCCTGGGCCACCACTGCCGCCGCCTCCTCCAAAGAGCAGCCCAGAATGCCAGCCCTCAGGGCGTCGGGAACCTGGCCAGGAGGGTGGGCCCTGGCTCGGGGGATGGCGAGGGCTGAGCAGTGCTGAGGGTCAGTGGTGTGGTCAGACAGATAAAGAAGACACGTGTGGAGGCAGTGCTGGAGCAGGGACTGGGAGGCCGCTTGAGTCTACGGCAATGCAGCAGCCTAGAGGAGAGGGGGTATCCAGGCCTGCAGAGACTGTAGGAATCACAACAGGAGCTGAGGTCTGAAGTCAGGGGTCAGGGGTCAGGGGTCAGGGGTCAGAAGGGTGAAGGCAGAGCCAGGCAGGCCCCACCCAGCAGGGAGCCAACAGTCAGGCAGCAGCCAAGAGGTCTGGAGACTGAGGTGCTTCATGGCCTTCCTCTCCGACTCTTGGTGAATTGGCTTTTGTCCTCATGTTTGATGCCTCAGGGTTATAAAGTAGATGCTGCAGCACAAGGCATCACATCTGCACACTGTTCAGCATTCAAAGGCAGGAAGTACGGGATGAGGCAAAACTTCCCAGCAGACTCATTCATTTTCATGGACCAGTGCTTATCTATGTGACCACCTCCTAGAGCAAGGGAACTGGGGAACTGGGCACCTGATCTGGGATCTGGAACTGACCACAGGGCACCAGGATGTTTCCTGCCTTCCCCCATTCTCCGCCTCAATTTATGACTGCATGGACCTTAGCCTTGGGTGGGACCCGGAGGGACTTCCCCGTGAGAAGGTCACAGACGTCTCAGAGTTGGGCTGGTCTTGTGCAGGAGGATGGGTGGTGGCCTGGCCGTGTCCAGGCTGCAGTGACATCATTAGGCTCAGCTCTCCAAGGCCGCAGTGCTGTTTCCTTGTCCAGGTCCCTGGCGGCTCAGCGAGTCTCAGAGGGGATCTGAGCATATGGAGCGTGGCCACCTCAGGGCCGGGCAACCTGGCCTCTGTGGGGCTCACTCAAATGTCGCCTGGCGGGGGTGGAGGGAGCAAGCCAGGCCTTCGTGCTGGGCACGGTGCTGGTGGCAAGTGCCACGGGGGAGCCAGGACCCCTGTGTGAAGGGATGTGGGAACCCAGAGCACAGGAGGCACCGTCTCCCTAGGTCGGCTGCCGCTTTTCCCAAATCCCCTCCTATATCCTGACTCCCACCAGCACCCCCCGGCACCAAACCCCATCAAATATGTCCCCCTGGAGGTCCCCAGGGACCCCATCACACAGCTGTCCCAACTGCCTTTGCCACCTGTGCCCCACACCTGCTTTCTCTCGTGCCCGTCTGATGGGTGATAATCCTGCTGTCCCCAGTAGCCAGGCCCCGAGTAGAAGTGCAGCCGCCATCCCTCCCTGGAGCCCTTGTGCCGGCTGTCCCCTCACCCCACCCTTGTGGCCACCATGCTGGGTCCCTCACAGGTACCCCAGGGCTGTCACCTCCCTGCACCAAAGTCCCAACCCTGGCCCTGGCCAGTTAGCACCTTGGGTGGCATCAGGTCCCTCCTTCCTGAGGGGGCTCTAGGAGTCACAGGCTGGGTCCCCACTGAGCCACTGTCCTGCTCGGTGCCTCCTTGACACACAGTTGAGCTGGGGTGGGAACACCTCATTTGGTGATGAGGGACCGCACAGTCAGTCCCTGGATGACCTTGGACAAGTCACTTGCTGTCTCAGCCCTGCTTTCGCCTCAGGTGCAATGTGGCCCTGGTGCCTTTTGTCACCTGGGCCTCCTGAGGACCAGAGGGAGGCACGCAGAGAGTGGGCGGGAGAGCACAGTGTGGGGAGGCTCAGCCAGTGTCTGGGCACCCCTGAAACTGTCCAGCCCCCGCCTGGGCTCTGTGACCACTGCTGTTTGTCCGTGTGAACTCCCAGCATCAGAAGCAGCAACAGGGTCCCCAGTGCTGAGACTGCGGCGAGGCCACCGCCTGCCTCCATCCCATGTTCACAGCGCCCCTGTCCGAGCCCTCGGGGGCTGCGGGGACTCGAGGCCGGCGGCTGGCTCCAGGCCCAGCCTGAGGAATGGCAGCCACCTGTGTTTTCCCTGAGAGTCCTGGGGACCCTGTACCTAGAGGGGCCTGTTTGTACTTTGCCTCTCTTCTTCCTGACGGCCTTCCCACCCTACTGGCTTTTTCCTTCCCTCTTTTCCTCTCTCCCTTCCTCTCTTCCTTTCCTGTTGTCGTTTCCGCCCCTTTTCTTCTCTCCCCCTTTCCTTCCTTCCATCTGTCCATCCCTCCATCTTCCCATCCATCCACCCACAAATATTTCCTCACCAAGGAAGGAGCTTGTGCCCTGAGCCAGGCAGAGAGGGGACGAATCCACACCCCCTCCCTCCCTTAGGAAGCCGCCCATGAGGGGACAGCAGGGCTGAGGCTCTGTCACTGACATGGTGGTAGGCCCAGAAGGTGCTCCCGGGGTTGTGGGGGGCTCTCCTGGCGGGGGCAGGGATCAGGAAGGAATAGTCCCACAGGAGCTGCGCTGGGCAGCTGCAGAGTTGACAGTGACAGGTCCAAGGGGTGCACGTCCCTGCTTAGGCATGTCCTTGTTGCAGCCAGGGCCTCACCTCCGAAATTCTCTGGCCAGGTCCTCCTGCTAGAAGCAGCCGAGCAGCCCTCGGGCCCTGACAACGACCTGCCAGTGCCCCAGAACACACCACCCCCCTGGAACGAGGACTTCCTGCCTGATGCCATCCCCCTGGCCCACCCGGGACCCCGGAGGAGGAGGCCCACAGGCCCAGCTGGTGAGCAGGCACAAGGAAGCGGGTGACACGACCTGCTGATGTCACCCAGGCCTGATGTTTAAACCTTGGGAGGTTCATGTAAAGATCAGGATTTCTAAGATCTGCCCATCAGGGCCAGCTGGAAATGATTGGTTGTCACTCTGAGGCATAATCATTTTTTAAAAAATGAATTATAACAATGACACAGTGTCATGACTCCCCCTCCAAAGACCCCCTCCCAACCTCGAACACGCATATCCCGCCCTTCTTGCCCCTTTCTGAAGCCGTTCTGGAAGTCCTCTTCACAGGTGTCTTTAAGTTGTGCTGTCACAGCTGCCTCAATCAGAACCAATGGAAAGTGTTTCCTTCTCACGGTCGTTGTGACTTTGGAGAAGAGATAGAAGTCACACGGTGCCAGATCTGGTGAACAAGGTGGCTGAGGGCACAGTGTCACTTTTTATGAGGCTGCTCTTCTGTTGGGGGGCGCTTGGCAGTAGCATTCATCCTGTTTCTCATCACACTTTATATAGACACCCACGAAAGAAGAGGTCCGGAAGTGCTACGGAAAGTGGCAACGACATGGGATAAGTGTGTGTGACGGGAGAGGGAGGACTTTGAAGGGGACTCGTGGCAATGTCTTTTAATTTTAAACATTCACCGGGTATTTGGATCATATCGAGTAAGTCACAGCGGCCACTGTAGATCCGGTTCAAGCCCAGAAGTCTGCTGCCGTCCCCACAGCTCCTCACCATGCGACAGTCCTGTGTCCAGCTCCACGCTGTCCCCTGGTGGCTGTCCTGGGCCCCCAGCCCAGCACTCTTACTCAGCAACATCTTGCAGCACCCCTGCCTGTGCACCCCAGGACCTTGAGCTTACAGCGCCCCCCATGCCCTGCTGCCCAGTTTCTGGGCCCCCTGTCTGAACTCTCAGGTACAGCTGGAGGATCTCCGGCTCCTCACCTGCTTGCCACATTTCAAAGGCAAGAGTGACAATGGTCTCCGTAAGCCAGGTGTGATGACACACGTCCCTCATCCTGAGCTCTGAGAGCTGAGACAGGAGGATCGCAAATTCAAGCCCAGCCTGCATAACTTAGTGATTTAACAAGACCCTGCCTCAAAATTAAAAAATAAAAAAAGGGCCAAGGATGTAGCACAACGCAAAGGCCTTGGCTTCAAAAGCCAAAAAACCATCTGCAAGTTCTGCCCTGCTCTGGGCTGTGTCCCGGGGCGCTGCAGAAGACAGTGAGGCTGCGAGCAGCCAGGTAACTCCGGTATGGTCACCAGCAAGCTGGAGGCATCTTGCCCTGACGATTCTCAGCCCCCCATGGAGGGGACACCGCTCCTTCTCTCCCTGTTCAGCTCTGAGCACACACGCCTGTCCCCCACTTCTGCTGTCCTATCTGTGTGTAGGAATTTGTCACTGGGTGCGGCAGAGGGACCAGGGCAGGAGGGCAGATCTCTGGCTGATCAGGGCAGTGGCCAGTCCTAGGGTCAGGGACACAGAAGCAGGTGTCTGAAGACTGTGACAGGAGTGGGGCTCAGGCCTGCTGTGAGGAGGATGGGGACATCTCACTCCGGCCCCCTGGCCCACCACTCCAGCCGCTGTCCCTAGCGAGCAACCAAGCAACCGCTTCTTCAGAGCTTTCTTCAGGGCCTGAGGAGGTGGGAGACTGGGAGAGGCCTAGGTCTCCAGTCAGATCTGTCTTACCAAGCAATATGCAGGTCCACGGATGGCCACTAGATGGCGCGCGCACCCAAGAAATGGCCTCTCCCGGAAGTCCTCTTGGCTGGCGTGGGGCTCCCAGAAGCTGGCTGCCTCCCAGGGGAGCCCTTCCTTCTAGACCCCTGAATCACAGACAGCCCTCCTCCCCCTTCCCCCTGTTCTCCCTCTCCCCCCAGTTTTACGCAAACCCAGAGGGAGAAGGGGCTGTCCCCAGACCAGAGAGCTGACCTCCCGTTTCCAACTCCTCTGTCCCTAGTTGGGCCGATGTGTCCAAGACGCCATAATGGGGAGCATCTCCTACAGACCCAGAACATGATGCTGAGAGCAGGGGAACAGCAGGACATGAGGGAGGGACAAGGGGTGAGAAAACCTGAACTGTATGCCGGCTCTGTGACCTGGAGCAAAGGACCAAACCTTTGAGCCTCAGTTTGCACACCTGGAAAACAGGAACGAAGGCAGTTCTTGGGGTCATAGGTGGGAACAGGATGAAGGTGGCCTGTCAACTGTAGTGACTGACACACCGTGTCACGGTGGCTCCAGGGCCATTGGGAGAGGTGGGGGGCATCTGCAGACAGCGATCCTACAGGGGGCCAGGCATGGAGCACAGGGGCGCCTGGGCCCTCAGTGTCCTCAATCTCGTCCCTCTGTCTCCCCAGGGCCCCCGGGGCAGACAGGACCACCGGGACCTGCAGGGCCACCAGGCTCCAAAGGGGACCGGGGCCAGATGGGAGAGAAGGGCCCAGTGGGGCCTCCGGGTAAGGACCCCCAACCTGACACTGTCCCTGGAGGAAAGGGCACCCCAGTCTTTCTAGGGCTCCCAGCTGCTCCCTACCTCCCCCTCCCAAGCGCCCTCTCTGCCCTCCTGTGCTGTCTCAGCTGCCAGGTACCCCATTCACGATAACTCCTCTTCTCCCCGCCACAGGGCTCCTGGGGCCACCAGGGCCCCGTGGGCTTCCTGGAGAGACGGGGCGCCCCGGCCCCCCAGGGCCCCCTGGCCCAGCAGGCAGCCCAGGCCTCTCACCAAACGACCCCCAAGGTGTCCTCTACTCCCTGCAGCCACCCACGGACAAGGACAGTGAGTGTTGCGTGGGGGACAGGTCCAGCCCTCCAGAGGGACCTGGGGAGGTGGGGATCCCACCAGTGAGGGGCCAGCTCGGGAGCAAGGCTTGGCTGTGGCAGAGGGGGCGCCCAGAGGCCAATGCTGCCCCAACCCTGCTCCCTGCCTCAGGGCTCAACTCCCAGCCCTGGGTCCTGCCCCTAGTCCCCAGGTGGCTCTGCTTCCTGGCCTGGCCCACTTTCCCCCTGGCAGGGCTGCCCTGATCATATCATCCCTGCCCCCTGTTGTCTTCTACAGGTCCTCTCCTGTGGGTCACAGGGCAGGTATTTACTGAGCACCTACTTTGTGTTGGGCACAGCCGTGAGCAAAATGAACAAACTCGGGGCCATCTCATGCCCAGGGGGCCTCAGAACAGGCAGAAACATCCGCTTCCACTTGGGGGTGGGGAGCAGGACACGGGGACTCTGAGTCCAGGGCAGTGAGCCCAGGCCCAGGCTGGGCAGAGGGAACCTGTGGGCACCTCGGAGGCTGGTTTTTCAGCTGCAAGCCTGGGCGGCCGGGGAGGGCTCTACGAGGAGCGACTGACTCCACTCCTGGGGGGAGTGTGGGCACCTTGTTGTCACTCAAGCTCCACCTTTGCTTGGGCTTCTGTCCCCCCAGGCAGCACAGCCTTCTCCCAGCCTCAGTTTCCCTTTCTGTAGAGGAGAGATGGCCATGCTCCAAAGCTTGCAGCAGGAGGAGGGCTTGTTCCCAGCAGGGCGGGGTCCCAAACACCATCCGGGGTGCAGGGGCTGGCAGATGGCAGGGCTGGGGAGACGTCAGGCTGGGCTTCTTCCCCAGACAGGGGGTCCAGGGACCTTGGGCAGGGACCAAGTAGACAGGGCTTGTGGGCCTGCGGTGGCCTCAAGAGTCAGTAGCCTCCACCCCGAGCCCTGAGATGCCAGTCAAGGGCCCTGTCTGCTCTGGCCTGGGCATAAAGCCCTATGCCTGGCACTGCCCAGTACCACCCAGTGCCCAGAAGGCTGAGACGTGAGCGTCTGGGAACAGGGCATCCCCGGAGGCTGGCACCTAGCCAGACATTCACCTGCCAAGTGACTTGTGCCACCAGTCCTGGCATCATGCATGCAGGGTGGCCCAGGCCACCTGCCCATCCCAGCATTTCTGGGCTTGGAAGAGGACCCCACATAGGACCACGGAAGTCACTTGTGAGCTCCATGTCAACCCACGTGCGATCGTGGGGGTGGAGGCACTGTGGCTCAGAGGGCGGGCCGGGGCTTCCTGAGGAGGGTGCATTGGACTGGGCCCCTGGGGGCCTGGAAGAGACTGCAGCCTGAGACGGAGAAGCCGGGCCTGCCGAGCTCCCGAAGGACTGAGTGCCAGCCTGGCTTCCCCTGCGGGGCCTCTGGGTGCCCCTCTGAGCTGCGGGGACCATTGTGCCCCAGGCTTTGGGTGCCTGGCTGACCCCTGGCCGGGGCCCCAGCTCTGCTCGGCCTGCTCTTCCTGCAGATGGGGACTCCCAGCTGGGACCTGCTGTTGTGGACACAGTGCTGGCAGGAATCCCTGGGCCGCGGGGTCCTCCTGGCCCCCCAGGTAAGTGGCTGACAGATCCTCTCATCTTCTCCTGGGCTTGGCCTGAGCTGGCGGCCAGGGTCACCCCAGCCTGTGTGGCCTGGGTGGGCTCCGTCTCCCCACGGGAGCAGGGTACCTGAGGAGGCAGCCTGGGCCTCCAGCAGGACTCACACTGAGCAGCAGAAAAGGGAGCCCTGGGGGAGGGGAGACCTGGGGCTCAGCCTGGGGGCTCTGCCTCTAGGCCCGCCTGACCCCGGCTGCCCATGACCCCTCTCTAGGAGGGGACAGGAGGCAGGGACTGGTGCCCTGCTGCATGTGTGTCATGGCCCAACAGAACCTCCAGTGCCTTGACAGATCATCTGGCCATTCACTCAATCTTATGTGCAATCAACAAACATTCACTGCACACTTATTATGTGCTGGGTGGGACTCCAGGTCCCAGGACACTGACAAACGCGGGCCTTCACTGTCTCCAGACACTCATCCTCTAGCGGGGGAGGCAGCAAGCCGCTTCCGTGGGGTTTGAGAAAGCAAAGCAAGAGGCACAGCAGTGGGGCAGGGGGGCTCCTGGGGCAGAGGCCTCCTCTAAAAGTGCACAGTGCTGAAGGGGGTGAGGTAGTGAGCTAGGGCAACGGGGACCCCTGAGGACCCAGCACATCCCCATGAGTTCGGGCTTCAGGGAAGTGTTGGCTCTGTAACAAGACCAAATCTGGCCTGCACCCCTGCCCAGGGTCCTCTCCTGGCCCGGCACAGCCATGTTGGTATAGCGCAACAGGCCTGTGCAGGCCATGGGACAGGGCCCTTTGTGTCCCTAGCATGCCTGAGGTCACTAGGACCCCTCTCCCTTGGAGGGCACATGAGACACAGCCTGACCTCCAGTGCCCCTGATGGTGGGGGAGACGGTCGTGTGCCCACATGGGTCAGAGATGTGTCTAGGAGAGGAGGCAGCGCTGGGGGGCTTCCTGGAGGAGGCAGCCCTCTACCAAGACTGATAGGAAAGTGTCTGCTGGAAAAGCGAAGGCGTTGGAAGCTTGGGGGAGGGGCGGTGCTGGCAGACCCGAAGCAGAAGAACTTTCCAACAGGGCATCTGGGGTGGGGGTGGAGAAGGTGAGGCTCTCGGGAGCCCTGAGAGTGGCGTGGCTGAGGGAGTGCATGTGGGGTTCTGAGATGGGTGAGGGAGACACCAGCGCCAGCTCCCTGGGGCACAGGTAGCTTCTGGTCCCCAGCAGCCCCTCAACAAACCTCTACTCCCTGCCTGCCAGAACAGCCCCAGGGTGCAGGTTCTGGGGTGGGGAGGCTGGGAGTGTCCCCTCTGATGCTGATGGGAACCCCTGGCCAGGTGACCATTGGTGACTCTGCCCATAGGTCCCCCAGGACCGCATGGTCCCCCAGGACCTCCAGGAGCCCCCGGATCCCAGGTGAGGATTTGGCCACTTCTGTGGTGCAGGGCATGAGATTGGGGCCCGCTGTGCCCTAGGGGTGGGGAAGCCAGGCCACTACCAGCGTGGGACACTCAGGAAGGAGCCTGTGCAGCTGGCCAGGCACCCAGGGAAGGCAACACAGGAGTCTTGTTCTGTGAGCTGCTGTGACGTTTTGCCTCTTCTGGAGAATCGCCCATGGGGAGCCATCCTGAGTGACCCCAAACCCAGTCATCAGTTCAGATCAAAGCAGAGCAAGTGCAAAGGCCCTGAGACAGGAAGCAGAGGGAGAGGACCAGACCGGGACAGGAGAACTCTTCCAGGTCATGGCCAGGGCCATGTAGTGACTGGGTCACAAGGGTGCCACACTCATGGGCACATGGGCTGTCTGGAGGAGGGTCCCAGATGTAGGAACCCGTCCCAGGCCCTGTCTGTCCCCGAGGTCCTCCTGCAAAGGTGGTGAGAGGCTACACCTCACAGGTGCTGACTGCATGGCTTGCTTCCTAGGGTGAGCCTGGCGTGACCTCAGAAGAAGGGGACAAAGCTGCCACCACAGAGGTAACTAATTATACCTGTCATTTACCTTGCTGAGTGCTGGGGTCCAGGGATACCCACAGGCCTGCACTGGCCCTTCAGCCAGCCCAGAGCTGGGGCTGGGCCACCAGGCACATGAGGTTGTAGCCTGGTGTTATGACACCCAGTAGGTGCAGTAGTGACGCCAGGGCCAGGGTGACCAGCCCTGGGGTAGAGCCAGGGTCCTAGGGGAAAAATCACTGTCCTGAGGAAAAGACAGACAGAGGCCAAGGGGACTTTGGACTGGGACCCTAGGGAGCAAGGCTGGAGCAAGTGGGGACCAGGACTCCTGTGCTGGCAGGCGGTGGTGGGGAGGAAAGGCGAGATGTGCTGAATCACAGGTGACCTGCCAGGGGACCCTGAGGGGTCACCCATGACACCCTTCTTAAGGTTCAGAGACAGGAGGCTGAGCAGGGTACCTGACAGAGGGGTCTGGAGCTCCCCGTTCTCCACCCTGATCTCCTTCCCTGGCTGGGGACATGGACAATCTGTCCCTAGTACCGCACATCGTGTCCTCCTGTCACCTTTGACTTTCGGAGGGAGACCTCGCCTGGCTTCCTTCAGTTCCGTCTGCAGCTGCATTGGCCTGCATGTGACGATAGCCCTGCCCTGATAAATGGTGCCCATCTTGCCGCCAGCACCCTGGGCTGGGCTGGTGTCCTGGCTGTGTGACCACAGGAATGGCACCTTCTGCCTCTGTGCGTTAGGGTTGTCATCTGCGAACAGGGCTGGAAGCCAGCCCAGCACACAGATGCCCAGTCTGTGACTGTGACAGCTGTTCATGCTAGTGGTGACAGGTGGGAAGAGGTTGGAGGGCTGTGAGCCATGTCCACCGTGTCCGGGTGGCCCTGACCCTGACCCCGGCCTTCCTCCCACCAGGGCGAGGGGGTACAGCAGCTGCGAGAGGCGCTGAAGATCCTGGCGGAGAGAGTCCTCATCCTGGAGCACATGATTGGCATCCATGGTAAGCACAGCCGGCACTGCCACCCTCGCCTCCCACACCCTGTGACTGCATGGTGACTGCCTCAGGCCTCTGCGCTCCCAGGCACTTGGCTGTCGGGGGACTTTGCCAGACCCATATGACCCTGTCCCTCCACTGCTCAAGGGATGTCCACTGTGGGGGACATCGGTGTGCCCACCCTGCTCCCCAAGTTGCACCCCGGCATCATGAGCCCGGTGACAGATCACAGCAGTCATGAGAGCCCCTTCCCATCTCTCAGCCAGTTCCCCCTCTCTGAACACTGGTGCCCCTTCCATAATGGGTGGGGGCCCACATCTCTTTGTGGTGCACCGGGAGCCTCTTCTGCTGTGAGTGCTGATTACTGAATGGATGAATGAATGAGTAGGGCCATGGATGGATGAATGAGTGGTGAGTGAATGAGTGCATGCTGACTAAATGCATGAATGAATGGAGGGTGTATGAATGAACGAATGGGTGGATGTATGAATGAGTGGGTGAATGAATGGGTGGATAGGTGAATGAGGAGCCCAAACCAGCTGCTGTCTTGCTTTGCCCCTCATGGACGAGGGCTTACCCTCATACCTGGGTTTTGGGAGCAGAGGTTCCCCAGGTGCCAAGACTGTTTCAAGCCTCTCCTTCCCTCCTTCCAGATCCCCAGGCCTCCCCTGAGGGGGGCTCTGGCCAGGACGCTGCCCTGAGAGCCAACCTCAAGATGAAGCGGGGTGGTGGTCCCCAACCTGATGGTGCCCTGGCTGCCTTGGCTGCCCTCCTGGGTCCCGAGCCTGCGCAGAAGAGCGCCGGCCAGGCCAGCGGCAGAAAGTGAGGTCCAGATCTCCAGGGCAAGCCCCGCTCTGGCAAAAGACCCTGCCTGGGCACTGCTGCCACTGGACCTGGAGGAAGCCCATTAGGGACACAGCTTCAGCCTGGACAATTGTGAAGGACACTGGCTTGGGGGGCTTTAGGGGTAGGTGGTGCATCCAGGCTAGGGTTCCAAGGGGATTGGCACCCTTGGCAGAGCCCATCCATTGCCCTGTCCACCCCTGCTTCAGTCCCTGCTGGAGACAGGGTCTGAGTGGGCTGGGTGTTGGCTGAGAGTAACCATAGTCCTCGTTATTTAGAGTCCCCGTGGCATCTGGCCCGTCCATGGAGATTTCCTTGTGTTCTCATTTAACCTGTAGGAGGTAGGCTTATTAGCCCCACTTGATACAAGGACTCGGGCTCAGAGGACATAAATAACCCACCAAGGCCCCAGGATCAGAGGTGCCCTGACAGGATTTGAACCCTGGCTTCTCGTCCTGAAGCCCTGTCCCTTGGACCAGTTTCTTCCTTTTCATGAGGAAGCAGACAAGAGGGTGCAGGGGGGCCATGGGAGGTGGAGCTGACCTGGCATGGAGCCCACAGGGCCCTCAGTGTCCCTTTGCCCCCTTCCTGGGGCTGCAGAGGGGGCTGGCCTGAAGCTGCTCTCTGAGACCAGGGAGACCTGAATATACCAGACTGTCATGTGGACTTGGGGACCGTAAGATGGCTATGTGAAGGCCTCTGGACCAGACTGGCAGTGCCCATCTCTCCTGCCCAGTCTCTCTGCACCCATCCACAGCCCTCCTAGCCCTTCTAACGACCAAGGCAGGTCAGTAGATTTAACAGGGCTGCCCATTGGTGCTATGAAGCCCCACTCCTCCCCGTCTCTCTGGGAAATCCCTAGGGTCTGTCACTCCCAGGGGACAGGGCACACTGGAGAGAGCTGCCCCAATACCAGGTCTGCTGGAGGTTCTGGCAGGATCCAGGGCAGAGGTCAGCGAGGTCCAGGTGGCCCAGAGCAGCTCAGACCACAGCCCACGAGGCCTCTCAGTCCCCAGGTCTTTGTGTTCCTCTCACTGGGCCAGGACCCAGGACTCAGCCACAGCAGAAACTCAGAGACTAGAAGGTGCTGGCACCACCCGGTAGCTGTCGCCCTGCATGGCAGGAGTGGCCACCCCGGCGCCCTTGGCGCTTGCATGAGGCTGCAGCTGGATCCCGCTGGGCCCAGATGCCTCTTCTGAGGCAGGTCTGCTCGTCCTCATGGAGGGGCACTAGAGGCCTGTGACATTGTTCTTATATCTGACAATAAAGGTGCTCTCCCTCCCCACTGTGTCTCTTCATGGGAGACCGGGCTGCGTCCTGCTGACACAGTGCCTGGATGCCCTGGGCAGCTCCTGGGAGGCTGGCGTGACCACAAGTCTTCGGAGGCAGGTGGCCCAGTGTGGAGGCTGGGAGGCTGAGGGGCCCCACAGAAGCTATGCCTGCCCCCAGCAGTGCTGTATCTGAGGATTTGGGAGAGGACAGCTCAATTGGGGTACTCCTGAACTCTCAGCAGGGAGACCCCTACCCTACTGCACGTTCTTCTCCCTGGGACCCAAGGGAAGCCCAGGGGACAGGGCTCAGCCCAGGGTGGCTGCTAAGTCACCCTGGACCTTTGAGCAGAATGCTTGCCATGTGCCCCAGGCCTTCACACTCAAGCCAGCCCCTCTGGAGCTCAAAAGCCAGTAGAGAAGATGGACCTTGGACTAACCACACAGCTGATGGCATGGGGAAGAGGCGTTCTGGACCACTGCAGGAACCCAGGACCAGGGACTGAAATAAGGGAAAGAGGGAGGCAGAGACTGCCTAGGGCTTCTTCCTGCCTTTATTTGCTTATGAATGTTGGACTCCAGCCCTGCCCACACCCCTGCTGGCCAAGGTCTCCTCCAGTCACGTGGGCCTGGCCCGGCTGGCGGCTGGCACAGCTCCCTCAGCCACCCGGAGCTCCAGGGTGGGGCAGGTGCCTGAAGCCAAACCTTGGCGAGGATGGCTGGGCAGGGAGTGTGATGTGTCCTGCAGGAGAACAGTCCTTGGCTCTTGTTCCCTCCCAGAGCAGGTGTTAACAACAGCACACATCCTTCCTCCTGCTTTCGTGCCATGTGTCAGCGCTAACACCTTATTAGGCCCAGGCCCTGGGGAACCTCAATGAATGAAGCAGAATGGATGAATGAATGAATGAATGAATGAATGAGAATCTCAGCTCACACAGAGCTGGCAAGCTTGGAAACGGGCTGGGACTTGGGGAGGATGGACTGGATCTCCTGGCTGTCACCTTTCAGCACAAAACTCCAAGAGGTGACAATCTTGAAGTCAAAGCTGCCTTCCAAGCCCTTCTGAAGGGGTATGTGCCATAGAAGGGGGTATTTCACGTACAGCTGGTGAGCGCAGTGGTCGCTTGTAAACACTTAGGCAGGTGGGTGCTGCCGTCTGTGCCTGGATATGGAACTGTGCAGTACCAGACAGCCCTACATGGGGGACAGCAGGTCCAGGTGGTCCTAGACTCCAACCCGGAGCCATCAGGAGCTGAAGGGGCAGGAAAACGGGTGCTCCCACGAGCAGGGTGGACAGGCTACATCTGAAGAATATCACACAGGGCCCAGGTTGCAGGCAGGTGCTGTCCCCTAGTGCTGGGCTGAGGGACAGAGTCCCTCTAGGGAGGTAGACATGAGCTCGTCATCCTAATAGGGATGGGATTGGGCACTGTGCCACATACTGGTAACATGAATTGCCACCTCCTCCAACTTCACTGTTACCCATCTCAGCATACAATGAATCACTGAGCCCCAGGGAGGCGGAGGGCTTTGCACGAGGTCACACGCAGCACAGTTCAGGAAAGAAACAGAGCCAGTTTGGGAGGCGTAGAAGGGATTCTCGTGGGACATGAAAGCTGCTGCCCAGTGTGGGATTGTGGAGGACCATAAATACTGGAGAGGAGGAAGCTGGCTCTGAGCGATGGGCAGAGCCTGGCATCTCCCTCCATCTGGCTTGTAGAAGTTTCTGAAGAGCAAGCGTCCCTTCCTTACCCGCCTGCTGTGGTTCCCATGTTCCCAGCCTGGGCCTTGTCACTTGGCACTGTCACCAGGTCTTGACTGGGAGCTTCCTCCTGGCCAGGCTTATCTCTGGGCAGGGAGGTGCCAGGTGCCCACAGCAGATGGAGCAAGCAGGTAGGGAAGGGCCGGGTGCAGTCTGGCACTCACAGCTCTGGAGAAGCTCAGCCCTGGGCCTCATGGGAACTCATCAGCACTTCACCCCATCTGACCCTGGTGGCCAAAGGACAGGCTGGGCCCATGTCCTTGGTTCTGTGCTGGTTCTGTACAAGGAGGGACTTTGCATGGCACTGTGGACCCCTCTGCCTGCCCATCTGAGCTCAGTCCTCAGGCCTCACTCCTCCAGGCCCAGGCCTTGGGGTGTGAAGTGAGTCACCCAGAACTCCTGGCGATGATGCTGGAGGCTGAGCGTAGTCCCTGGAGTCCAGGGGCACCCATCCCTCATTCTAGACCCACCCTGCCCACGTGGCCGCCCAGACTCACCCCCTCCCCCCGCAGGCCCAAGGCTGCTTCCCACACCCTTGGAGTGAATCTCGCCTCTCCCTGCTGCTTCTGGCACGCGCTTCCCTGGTATCCACATGGAGCCAGACTGTCCTCCCCAAATATCAGATGACACAATCTCTGGTGATGTGTGTGTGTACATGTGCAAGAGTGTGTGTGTGTGCAAGAGCCTATGTTTGTGTGTGCACATGTATGCGAGCTTTAGAGTGAGTAGTAGGGACCTGGCTGACGTCAGGCTCCTTCCCTAAGGCCCTGCGGTTGAGCCCAGTCATAGTCCTGGCCTGGGGCAGGGCCCTGCAGTCCGTGCCACAGCTGAGAGCAGGAAGGCGCAGGCTCGAGCTGGGCCTGCCTTGCGGACCATTCTGTCCTCTCCTCCATGTAGCGGGAAGTACAGGCAGGACAGAGCGGGACCCAGCTCCTTGGCCTGCAGCCAGTGGTTCCTGCCTAGCCTGCCATAGTCAGCCACCAGCCACAGCAGACAGGGGGACAGTGCGGGGGGATGGGCCATGCTGATTTCCAGGGGTTCTGACCTGTGTCCCCTCCCCATGCCTGTCCTTGGCACATCACACAGACCCATGAGGTGGCCCTGAATCCCAGCCAAGAGTGGCCAAGGTGCCAAAAGGAGCAGCTGGATCCAGAGAGGCCCTCAGCTCTGTGTCCCTGCTGTGCCATGAGCAGGTCACATTCATGTCCCCAGCACCCAGCTTGGGGCCAGATGTGGGGTTTTGAATCACAGACACCTGAGTAACAGGACTTGGCAACAGTGGGAGGGGCACCTTCCCAAACCCCGAGAAGTGGTGACCCTGGTGGCCAGCAGGGGAACAAGACCCAAGACCGACAGCGATAGAGTAGAGCCAAGACCCCTCCTTCCCCATGGGCTCCACACCTGCAATTCCAGCCCCCCGCCCTGAAGTCTCTGTAGCCCCCCTCAGACCTATGGATTATAAAAAAAGAATTTCATGAGGTTTTCCATTAATTGAATTCCAGGGAGATTTATTTACAATGTTGTTAATAAATTCTAATGTCACCTATAACTTTCAATTGCCAGTTAATTAACTTGCAATTGGTGCATCATAAAAGGCAAATTGAATTCTTTTTGCAGGCAGGGGCTGGAGAAACTAATGACCCTGTCAGCGTGACCTAAAGGAGACAGGTGGGCTCACAAGTCCCCTGCTCGGGTAGATGAGCCTATGACATGGGAGGATGACACTCTGAGTATGAGGTGGTCACAGAGTCATCTTCTAGAGCCTCAGGGACCTGGGCTTGATGCCGGGTTTTATTCATAGAGAAACACAATAAAAAGCCTGGTCATGATTAAGCTTGTCCGTTATCATGGGCCATGTACTCCTGGATAATTTGATCGAGCGTTATTCCCGGGGTGTCTGTGAGAGTGTTTCTGGGTGATATTAGTGTTTGAATCAGCCACTGAGGCAAGTGGATGGTCCTCTCTAATGTGAATGGCCCTCGCCTAATCAGCCGAAGGCCTGGTGACATTCAAAGGCTGAATGAGGGGGAACTCTTGCCTGACTGCTTTGGTGGGGACATCACTTTTCTCTGTCTTTGAACTCAAGCAGATCTGTGACTCTTGGAGCTTAAGTCAGCCTTCATACTGGAATTTATGCCACAGGCTCTCCCCCAGTTCCTTGTACAAATTGTGTGTGTGTGTGTGTGTGTGTGTGTTTATGCACACATGTGCCATGTGTATACACATTCTGTTGGTTCCATTTCTCCAGTAGGTCCTAACTGTGGCCCAGGATCTAGAATCCTGGCTTTGATATGTGGGTCACACCTCTGGTGGCTCTCGTGGAGAAAATGTGTCTTGTCCCTTCCTGCTCTGGGGGCTCCAGATAGCCTGGGCTTGGGGCTGCGTCTCCCTGTCTCTGGCTGTGTCTTCACGTGGCTTCTCTTCCATGTCTGTCCCCTCCTCTGTGTGCCTTTTATAAGCACATTTGGAAGACTTCATCTCAAGACCCTTAACCAAATGACATCCACATAAGGTCTCATTCCAGATAAGGTCCCATTACAGGCATGAAGGGCCAGCACATGGCCGCATGTTTTGGACACAGCAGTGACCTTGGACAAGACATTGATTCTCTCTGGGTTCCTATTTCCACTGAGCAAAGCAAGAGCCGCTCCACAAACCCAGGATGAGCGGCTCCAAACCCTTCCTGGGTGCTGACTCATTTGGTGTCCTCGCCGCCTGACAGACCAAGTCCTGTATCTACCAGCTCTACTCTGCAGGCGACCACCCGAAGGCACATAGAGGTTTGGTGACTCGTCCCAAGTTTGCAGAGCTACGAAGTGGCAGAGCCAGGATTTGACCCTGGAGCCCGCATTTGGTTTTTCAAAGCTGGCCAAACTTTCCACACCACACAGCCCGCCCTTTCAAAGTACGGTTCTGTGCTTCTTGGAGTTTTCGCGGGGCTGTGCACTCATCATCACCATAGATTTTGGAAGACTTTCATCAGCCCAAAAGAAACCAGGTCCCTCTGGCAATACTGAAGCCCAAGGGAATCGCTTGTCTGTGTTCTGTCTCTGGGGATGGACATTTCACAGACAATGAATCAGACTTCGCGTGGCCATCACAGACTGGCTGCTTTCCCTGGCCCATGTGTCTAAACCTCCCATGCTGTGATGTGTCCCCACCTCCTTCCCTGTTAAAGCCTGGTAGGTACCTTTCCCCTAACCACTACAAGGACCCAGTGGATCCCCTGTAACCCTTAAAGCCTTTCTGTGCATATCCCGAAGGCTCAACCAAACCCTGAAATTTGCTCGGCGAGGACTCAGCAGAGCCTGGGGACAAGGACTCTCACCCCTGGTGAATGTTAAAATTTTAAAAATTTGTTACAATAAAACATATCTTACCATGAATTCCTCTCAAAATATTTCCTTCCCTTTGAATACACTTATCCCATCATTCTTGCTACTTTCTGAAGCTGTTCTGGACGATGTCTGTCATGTGTGTCCTTACGAGACATCAGAACTACGGCCAGTGCTCTGTTGAGCACCATCTGATAGAAATGCAAGCTCATAAAAACGTGGCAGTGAGTCCTCACCCACCTCATTCACGAGATCTGGCACCAGGCAACTCCTGGCTCCTTCCCCAAGTCAAAATGACAACCAGAGAGGAACATTTTGAACCTATCCAGGACATGAAGGCAGCCACAACCACACGACGGAAGACAGTCATGAAAGAGGACTCCCCAAACTGCTGCAGAAAAGCGGCAAGAAACATGGGACAAGCATTTTCAAAATAAGGGGAAGCGTTTTGAGAGGAGTTCGTAGCAGTATGTCTTTTACTACAATAACTTTTAAAAACACAAACATTTACATAGTTTTCAATCATACCTCCTAATAAGGGCGAGAGGATGCCAAACCATGCTGCAAGGGCCATGGCGGGGGCACCAGGATTGTTCAGGAGGCTGAGGGAGCAAGGAGAGGCTGAGGTCAGAGAATTATTGTGGGGCGCAGACAGGATCAGTCAGGAAGCATTACAGACAATAGTTAGGAGTGAACAGTCTGGGATCAGCTGCTTCGAATCTCCCAGCAGGCTCTGGTCAGGGTGTCAGGGAGGCTTCTTGTTGCTTGGCACTGCCCAGGTTGATGTAGGCAGAGGAACATTGATTGGGTGCCCGTGGGAATTAGATCAGAGGGCACTTAGAGTGCACACTGGGGATGGACTGGTTTGCATGTGAAAGGCGAGCCCCCAGCCACACCTGGCTGTGTCCTGGGGAGAGGCAGCCTCCCGCCAGCAGGGTCTGTAAATCATTACAAGAGGAATCCACAGTGAGCTCTCTCACCTCCGACACAGCGGCTCTGCCCTCACCTGGCGACACTGTCCATCTTTTTGTGTCTTTGCACAAGAGTTGGGTAATCTTTCACGGCACTCAGGACAAACAGGGCTACACCCAGTGGCCTCCTGGGGTCTTGGCTGTCCCTGCAGGACCCCAACATCCTTCAGAGGTTGGCATCTGTGCCCACCTGGGTGCACTCACAGCCAGGTGGACAGCTCCAGGCTCAGAAATCTGGATCTGGGCCTGCATGTGAAGGATGCCCTTTGGTTTGGTTTGGGATCTTTTTTCACGAGGGACTCTTGGCAGAGCCATATATGAGTAGCTTGGGGACACGAGATCAGAGCCAGTGAGAGTGACCTTCCTTCCTTCCTTCCTTCCTTCCTTCCTTCCTCCCCCCGCCCCTGAGTTTACCTGTGCAGAACAGTAGAAAGGACCCTGGAGTCTCAGGCTGCAGTCCTGATGTCACCTCTGCTGGCTGTGTGATGTGAGGAAATGCACACCCTCTCTGGTCTCTTATCAGTGAACTCTAAGGTTTGGCCTTTTGTAGTCTTCAGATATCTGCCCAGAGCTGTTCCCCTCCAGGAGCCAGTTCCCACAAGGATATTTTATAATATTCAGCTTCCTTACTAATCAAAGAAATGTCACCAAAGAGATTTTTCCTAAGAGACTGCCAGAGTATATTTTAAAGTACAGTACGAATCTTGTTGAGCAGGATGAGCTAAAACACCCTTGCTTACCAATACCTCACAGGTGAGGATACAAACTGGCAAAAAATTTCTAGGAAAATAACTGACTTTCTATCCCAAAAGTTTTTAATCTTAGAATCATACCATTAAGCTAGTAATCTCATTCCTGACATCCTAAGGAGATGCCTAGAATTAGAGCTGAAAAATGTGAATACTGTAATATCAATGATAAATATTTAACAGAAATTTATAATTTACTCAAACACTAGGGCATGGTTACATAAAGCATGCTACATAAATATGATGAAACATTCTGTAACTGCAAAGATAATGTTTCAAATACTATTTAGTGGCACACAAATATGTGTGTGCTAAAATGTTAAATGGAAAACAGTATATCAACTACACTGATAGAAAATATTATCAATACAATGATATATCAAAAGATATCATTATGCCAATACTACACCTTAGCTGCTAGCAATAGAAAATAGGCAAAGCAGAAAAGGATGGCAATTTATTCTTTCACCGTATATCTGTGTGTCAAACATCACACTGTGCCTTGTAAATATGTACAATTATTATCTGTTGATTTAAAACAACAAAAAACCATAAAAAGGAAAATTGAATGCTCAGAAATAGCAGGAACAAGGGAGAAATGAATTGAGAAAAAAGAAAACTAGAGAAAGACAGGGAATAACAGAAAATGAAAAATGGAGGAAAGAAAGAAAGGGAAAGGAAAGAAGAGAAAGAAGAGAGGAAGAAAAAGGTGAAGACAAAGAAGAAAGGAAAAAGGAGGAGAGGGAAAGAGAAAAAAGTCAAACACTCATAAACTCCATCATAAGCTATACCTGTGACATCATATTCTAAGTCGAGGTAGGCTCAGTGCTACAGAATAGCAAGTCCACTTGGAATCTCAATATCTTCATTTTTAAATGTTATTTCCTGCACAGAGTAAGAGTTTACCAGGTTGGTTCTCCCTGTGCTATTAATAAGAAGTACATTTTAAATAAATAGGCACAGAAAAGGAGAAAAATATACCATGAAAACACCAAAGAAAGTTTTGAGTAGCAAAATTCTGAGACAAAATAGACTTTAAAGTAAGCAGTAGTGTAATGGTTGATCCACTGTGTCAGATGGAGAACTTTAGAAGCTTAAGTAACTCAGGAGGGGGCCAGGGTCCTTACATTGTAAACATTCTTGTCCTGTGTAAGAGGAGGACAGAGAGATGGTATGAGTGCTACACTTGCCCTAGGGGGTGGTAGCCTGCTTACAACAGAAGGGAGAAAAAGGGTTGCTTCTCCCTCCTTTGCTCTCGTTGTTTTTGCTGTCTTCTGTCACCTTGAACTGTTGCCCCTGTACCATGCCACCCTGCCTTGGAGCCAGGTGATTACAGACTGAAACTTCCATAAACTGTAAGCTAAATAAACCTTTCCTTCCTTAATTTTGGGGATCAGGTATTTTGTCTCAGCAATGAGAGAAAAGTAACCAAGATAAGTAGTATGAGAGACAAAAGTATTTCATGATGATGTAAAGTTTGGTTCAGAATCTACTTCTGGACACTAATACCATGCCTTCAAAACATATAAAGAAAAAGATAATAGACACATATGGCATTATAATTTAAGATGAATGCGTATCTCTCACTAGTAAAAAAGACAAAGACAAAGACAAAAAATCAGTAATAATATTGAAATCTGAAGCATACAATTATCCAATTTGACTCAACAGACAGTTTGTAAGACACGCACTGTTACAATTTGGATAAATGTCCCATGTGTTAAAGGATTGGTCCTTAATCTGTGCCACTATTGGGGCCTAATGGGAGGAAGTTAGGTCATTGGGGGCATGTCCTTGAAGGGCATATTGGGTCCCTGGCCCCTCCCCACCTGTGTTTCCTGGCTACCATGAACTGAGCAGCTTTTTTCTACCATGTGCTATGCCTTCACACAGGCTCAAAAGCAACAGGGCCAAGCAACTATGAATTGAAATCTCTGAGACCAAGAGTCAAGACAAACCTTTCTTCTTTTAACTTGATTCTTTCAGGTATTTTGTCATAACAATGGAAATCCAACTAACACACACACACACACACACACACACACACACCTGTCAGTGACATAATACATAGTCTTTTAAAGTCCCTGTGGACTATTTTCCAAAAGAGACTATGTGTCTATGTATAAAGAAATCTCAGCAAATCTCAAATGATTAAAATCACAGAGTATGCCTTCTCACCAATTGAAATTAAACTATTCATAATAAAAACTATAAAAATATCTAAATACCTGGAAATAACCCACTATTTTAGTTAATCCAATAGAACAAAGAAAAAAATCATGACAGAAAGTAAGAAGCATTTTGGATTAATAAATTAAAAAGCATTACCTACAAAAATTGAAGGATGCAGCTAATAGAAAGAATTTTCTAACTCTAAATGCATATATTACAAAAGAAGAAAGGTTAAAAAACAAATAATCCCAGCTGGGCATGGCAGAGCATACCCATAATCCCAACACTCTGGGAGGCTGGGACAGGAGAGTGGCATATTCAAATCTAGCCTGGACAGTTTAGCAAGATCCCCCCAAAATAAAAATAAAAGTAAAGCGTTGGGCATGTAGCTCAAAATGAAGGCCCTGAGTTCAACCATCCAATACCAAAAGTCTACCTACAAACAAAAATAAGTAGATGGATAAATAATTTATGCTTCAATCTCAAAAAACTAAGGAAAGAACAGCAAATTAAAGGAAAATTGAAGGAAAATAAAGATGAAGTAGAAGAATAAAATAAAAAGCAAATGTATAGAAAAAAATTTAAAACAACAAATTGGTACCTGCAAAAATAAAGATTCATAAAATTGATAAGCATGTCAGATCAAGGAAAGGGAAAAAATACAAACCACTCATAGCACGAGATATCACTACAGACCCTAGAGAGCTTATGAAGAGGTAGCATGGTATTATGAACAGTTTTATGTCAACAATATAACAGTCTAGATGAAATGGATTAAATTTATTGAAAATGTGATTTATACAAATGTATAAGAAAATTTTAAATTCCTCTTTCAGGTGTGAAAGAAATTCAATCCATACTTGGAAAACTTCACACATAGAAAGCTCCAACCTCAGATTAAACAATAGACATCTTATACAAATGTTCCCAGAGAATGGAAGAAAAGAGAATATTTTCTAACTTATTGCATAAGATCAGCAAAAAATTGAGAGCCAAACTTGACCAAAACAGTATAAGACAAGAAAAAGATAGGCAACGTCCCTTATGAAAACAGATGCAGAAATCCAAAATAAATTATTAACAAATTGAATCCTGTGATGTAGAAAAGGGTTTACGCATCATACTCTAGTTCTGTAAGCTTATTTAACACTGAAAAACTGATTGATACAATTCAAATAAAGGACAAATGAAAGATTTAAAAAGAGGTGTTGTCTAATGCCCTCCCTGCCAAAATAAAGCAAAGCTTGGCTGTTGCATAGGAGACTCGATCACCAATACATGAACTCACGTAGAATTCACCATCTGCTTCTCCAGATAATTTTTAAACATGTTCATCACTCCTTCAAAACCTTGTGTCCACATGGTTGCCCCCACCCATTACACCCCTCAGCCCCTGGCAGCCCCTGGTGGACTTGCCTGTCATAGACCCTTCATATAAATGCAACCATGTGATAGGTGGCTTTTGGCATCTGGTTTCTTCATTCACAATGTTTTAAAGATTCTGCCATTTTGCTGCTTGTGTCATTTTATGGCTGCAAATCTACTTTATGGGTCTACCATGGGCACTGAGTTCTTTCTACTTCTTAGTTATTATCAATAATGCTGCTACTATGTTCCTTTTTTTTTGCAAGCTTTTGTGTTAATTTGTATTTTAATGTCTCTCATATCTAAGAGGAGACTGGCAGGGTTGTCTGGCAACTTTGCTGGACTTTTTGAAAAATTGTGTCTTAGTTTCCTGTAGTTGGGACAGCACATCTGACACTCACAACTTAGAGGAGAAAAGGTTTATTCTGGCTCACAGTTTCGGTCCACAGCTGACTGGCTCCAGGGTGGAAATGACATGCTGGGGGAAGCAGAGAGAAAGGAGGAGGCAGGGCTGCAAACACCCCCAAAGACCGTCACTGACCAGGGCCCACCTCCTAACAGCACATCCAGCTATGAACTCACGGTGGTGGATCCACTGATGAGAACAGCGCCCCAGTGATCCAATCAACTTCCCCACACATGAGATTTGGAGGAGCATTTTAGATCTAAACCATAACAACTGTTAAACCATTCTTCGAAGCCACACTATCTTACAATCCCACTAGCAGTGTATGAGGACTATAATATCTCTACATCCTCATCATCGCCTTGGTTACTGTCTTGTTTATTACACACATCCTAAGGGATGAAATAGTTGTTCATTGTTTTGATCAGCATTTTCCTAATGTCTAGCAATTCTGTATATATTTTCATTGCTATTTGCCATCATATATGTTTGGAGAAATGTCTGCTTGTGAAAGATCTCTAACATTAAAAAATAGTTCCAAATGGATTGTAGACCTAAGTGTCAGGGTTAAAACTATAAAATCCTTGCAAGGACATATAGCTATAAATCCTCATGACCCTCAGTTAGGGAATGTTTCTTTCATACAGCACTAAATATGCAACCACCAGTGGGTTGGACTTTTACATGGTATGTTGATATTTTTATTGTTGAATTGTAAGAGTTCTTAGACTATCCTAGATTAAAAGGCCCATTTTCAGGTATATAACTTGCAAATATTTTCTTTCATTCTGTGGGCTGTGTGTCCATGCTGATAATACTCTTGCGTGTACAGAAGTTCTTACGTTTGAGGAATGCCAACCTACCTCGTTATATTTCATTGCTTGTATCTTAAGTGCCACACCAAAGAAATAATGGCCTGATCCAAGCTCACAAAGATTTATACCCATGTTCTCTTCTCTGGGTTTTATGGATTTAGCTTTTACATTTAGGTCTGTAATCTATTTTGAGATTTTAAAATGTTACATTAGGGGAGGGAGGAGCCTGTTTGAGTTTGTGTCCCTCCCAGTTGCGTGTGTAAATCCTAAACCCCAGTACCCATGATTGTTATTTTAGAAACAAGTTCTTTAAAGATGCAATCAAGATTAGTCAAAGTCATACTAGATTAGAGCGGGGCCTATGTACAGTGGTAGTGTCCTTGTATGAACACTGTAAAGACACGTGGACATAGAAACATACAAGGAGGATGTCATAGGACATGGAGGCAGGGAATTATGCATACAGGAACCAAAACTAGACAGTAATCAGCAGAAGCTACAAAGAGACAGGACAGATCTCCCAAAGAGCCTTCAGAGAGAGCTCGGCTCTGACACCTTGATTTTGGACTTGTAGCCTCCTGAAGTGTGTGACTGTACATCTCTGTTAAGCCACTCAGTAAATTAGTTGCAGCCCTAGGAAACTAAACTGGGCCCAACTTTGTTCTTTTGTACATGGCTATCCAACTGTCCCAGCATTGTTGAAAAAATATTCATTCTCCACTGAATGGTCTTGGCACCTTTCATGACCTGAACTCTTGATTTTATTCTGTTGATCTATGTGTCTGCTTTTATGCCAGTATCATACCGTCTTTAGTGGGAGGTTTTGAAATTGGGACACATGAGTGTATTTTTCTTTTCTATGATTGGGTAGTTAGCCCGGACCCCTTGAATTTCCATAAAAACCTTATAATTAGCATGTCAATTTCCACCAGAAAATGTGAATGGGGATCTTGATAGGGAGCAATCGATTTGGAAAGTGCTGCTATCTTTTTTTTAAGTACATTTACTTTTTTTTTAAGTTTTATTTTAAAAGGGGGTAAAATTAAACACAACAAAACAGAACAGGACATAAGAAAGCATAAATTTCAAAGCTAGACAACCAGAGATCTTCACTATCTGTCGTATTGTCTCTTGCTTTCTTCCACATGGTTGTCCTTATCTTTGCATATGGGGAGCTCATACTAAATAACATAGCCAATCTCTTCACCAGATGTGTAGTTCACTGGCTCCCACTTGCTAGGCAGGGGGAGGGGGAGGGAGGACACGGGAGTGGGGACAGGACGACATGAGATGTCTGATTCTCAGCCCACACGCAGGCAGGATCACAGTTACCCCCCAGAGACAGGAAGAGCTCCTTGTTCTCCCGGCACCCCGAGTCAACCGCGCACGGTGCAGGTCCCAAGGCGCCAGGGTCTCTCCCCTGCAGGCCCCCTGGAGTCCGCTATACTCGCCTGCTATTTCTTTCTGATGAATTGACCATTCCATTTCCAAAGTTCTGAAATGGCCAACAGACCACAGAAAGAATTCTCTTTAGGTTCCTGTTTGAAACCAGCAACTACAAGCAATCTGCTGGCCTTGCTTCAGGGCCACAAGTACTGCTATCTTAACAGTGGTAACTATTTTGATCAATGAACATGGATTTTTGCATTTATGTATGTTTTTGTGTGTGTGATAGATACTAGGAATTGAACTCAGGATCTTAGCACTGATCTACATTCCCAATCCTTATTTATTTTACTTATTTATTTATGTATTTTGGGATAGATTCTCACTAAGTTGCTATGTTGCCTAGACTTGACTTGAATTGCAGTCCTCCTGCCTTAGCCTCCCAGGGTGCTAGGATTATAGGCATAAACTATTGGTTCCATTTTTATATTTTATTTAACTACTTTCAGCAGTGTTTTGTAGTTTTCACTGTAGAGACTTTGTGCTATTTTTCTTAAACTTACTTCTAAATGGTCTCTTCTTGATGTCATTGTAAATTGATTTTTTTTAAATTTCATTTTCAAATATTTCATTGCTAGTGGATAGAAGTAAAATTGATTTTTTAGTATTCTGACTTTGTATTCTGAAACTTTGATGAATTTGTTTATTAGTTTTAATTGTGTGTGTGTGTCTGTGCCACTTAGGATTTTTTTTTCTTTTTGGTGGTACTGGGGATCGAACTCTGGACTTCAGGCTTGCCAAGCAGGTGCTTATGCCACTGAGCTAAATCCCCAGCCCCCCTACCACTTAGGATTTTGTGTACACAAGATCTTATCATCTGAGAATAGATGCAGTTTTACTTTTTTCTTTCCAATCAGGATGGCTTTATTTGTTTTTCTTGCCTAATCACTCTGGCTAGAATCTCTAGTACCACACTACACGGAAGTCATGAGAGAGGAGATGCTAGTTGTGCTCCTCATTTTAGGGAGAAAGCTTTTATTCTTTCACCATTAACTGTTTATTTGAACATGCTCTTTATCAGGTTAAACAAGTTGCTTCATAATCCTAGCTTATTGAGTATTTTTAATAACAAGGTTTTGGGTTTTGTCATATGCTTGTTTGTTTGCATCTTTCGAGATAGTCATGCTCATGTGTGGTGTGTGTCTCTCTCATTTTATTTTGTAGCAGTACTGGGGACTGAATTCAGTGACTCTGCACTAGGCTACATCTCCATATCATCTCTTATTTTTTCTTTTAGGACAAGGTCTTAGTAATTTGCTCAGGCTGGGCTCAGGCTTCCTGTCTACCTGCCGCAGGCTCCCAGAGTGCTAGGATTATAGGAGTTTACTACCAGGCCTGGTTTGTTGTCTCTTATTCTATTCACATGGTACACTACCTTGATTAATTTCCAAAAGTTAAATCAATCTGGCATTGATTCTTGATAAATGTCACATGATGGTGATACAGAATTCCTTTTTATGCTCTTAAATTTGATTCTCCAGCATTTAGCTGAGGATTTTTGACTACATTCATAAGGAATATTTCACTGTAATATCCTCTTCTAATGATATTTTTTCCTGTTTTGCTATCAGGGTAACACTGGTATCACAAAATGAGTTAAAAAATGATTCTCTTAGCTTTTCAAAGTTTTTTTTGTGTGTGAAGGATTGGAGTTAATTGTTTAAACGTTGAGACCTGTTCTCTATTTTATCTACTTCTGCTTGCTCCATAATTTCCTTGCTCCAGTTTGTTTTGAGCCTTTTTTTTAGTCACTCAAGGTAAAATTTTAGATTATTGATTTAGATCTTTATTCCTTCTAAATATAACCTATTGTGGCTATAAATTCCCTCTGAGCATTGCTTTGGCTGCACTCTAAAACTTTTGCTGTGTTGTGTCTTCATTTTTATTTATCTTCAAATATTTTCTGATTTTTTTATGCTTTCTTTTTGACCCATCAGTTATTCAGGAATGTAATGACTTAATTTCCATGTATTTGTGAATTTCCCAATTTTCTTTCTGTCACTGATTGTTTGCTGCATTCTCGAGATCTGGGAACCTCCTCTATATAATCTCACTCCTTATATATTTTCAATTTTGTTTTATAGCCTAACATATGATTTATACTGCAAAATGTTCCCTGTGCATTTGAGAAGAATATATGATCTGGGGTTGATTGGAATGGTCTATAGGTATATATTAGTTTCAATTTGTTAATAATATTATAATGTTAATTCATTAGATTCTTTTAGCTCCTTGCATAGATTTATAGCCTTTGTCTAGTCATTCCATGGTTTGGGTTTCCACAGAATGTTTTCTGTGAGTGACTTATACATTCCAGCTTTTTCTTCATGTCCTACAATTTTTTGTTGAAAACCAGACACTGAAACGAATATAATGTGGCAAATCTGAAAATAGGATCTCTCCAAATCCAAAGAGTTTGTTGTCATTGCTGTTTATTGTCATTATTTGTTTGTTTCTTTAGTGACTTTCTTGGATGAATTCTATAAATTTTATGTTCTGTGCCATGGCTTAGAAGATATTGGCAATGCATAGATCTTCATAAAGATCTGTATAAAATCTGTATATAAATAATAAAAAGATAAAGTCAGGTGTGGTGGTGCAAGCCTATAATCCCAGTACTCTGAAAAAAAGGGCTGGGGATTTACCTCACTGTGAAACCTGTGGATTCAATCCCCAGTATCAAAAGTAATACTAAAAATAGTAATAATGAAATACATCTTCAATACTACAAGTTTCTAACTTTCTGAGTTACGAAAAAATTTTGTTTTGACTATTTTTGCCATTGTTCTCATTATTTTTATAGAGGAGTAGATTTTGAAAGTCCTTACTCTGGAAGTATTTTTGTGCATAAATCTTCATAGGAACACAGTCATGACTGTTCATTGCACATTGCCTAAGCTGCATCACACAACTGAAAAGCTGAGTATTTGCAACACAACCACACCCCCCCAAAGCCTAAGATGTGTACTCTCTGCCCTCTACCAAAAAAATGTTCGTCAAATAAAAAACATTGTTTGCCACAGCACAGCAAGATTGTAAAGGAAGATGTGAGTTGCTATTATTCTGAAGTTATTTGGCATTTTGAAAATTTTTTTTTTTTTGCATTTTGAAATTTTAAAACGTGTGAACAACTTGTTATAACCAGTGAGTGAGTTTATCAAGGACATCGACTACATCAGTATATAGACCTCAGTTGTAGGACTTCCAGACCTGGCAGGATAGTGTAAGGACACGCCTTCTCTCTCCCTGGGCTCACAACCACAAATCTTGAACAAATACATAAAACAACTACCTTAGGACTCTGACAAGTAGATCGTAGGAGGGAAATTGGGGAAGGAAATCAAAACTCAAAGAATGACTGGCATAGATGCGAGTTCCTTGATTTGCTTGTTTCACTCCTTATCTCCCAGGATAGACTCCAGTACAGGCTGTGTCCTGGAACTGTGAAGTTGTTCTGTCACTTTCCTGTCTCTGAGACACAATATCCAACACCCACAACCCAAATGAGGAGAGGATTATTTTGGCTCACGATTACAGTCCATGGCTGGCCAGCACCAAGGCAGAAACAGCACAGCAAAGAAGCATGCTCACGTCATGGCAACCAGGAAGCAGAGAGGAGAAGAAAGAGAAACCCTTCCGTGTCACACCTGAGGGACCTGCCTCTTTCCACCAGGCCTCAGCTCCTAACACCACATTTAGCTAGAGCCTCCATGGTCCAATCCTCTTCCAATAAAAGCCCCACATAGGAGCAGCTAGATAATAACCTATACATGGAAGAAGACGAAAAAAAATCCTGTCCTAGCCAGGGAATAAGAATGAAGATATCCTATGGGATAGAATTTTTAAGTTTTTTAAAGTTTTCCTTTTAAATTTTCTGAGGCAAACCTTTGTCAAGAATCTACAGTCTCATATCAGCAGCAGAATCCCAGAATTACTTGAATCTCTGGGAGAAAAAAAATTTTTCTCTGACCAGAGAAACTGGGAAAGAGGCTCCTATGGCTTCGAGAGGGCAGGAAGCTTTGAATCTTTTTCCCCTTGTCACTTTGCATAGGAAGTGCCCCATAGCACAGCAAGACTAAAACTCTGGCAGCATAGTGAAAATGCCAGTAAAACGAACTTCAAGGTTTGGGGAGTATGGAAGCAGTCGTGGGGAGGATGAAGCTGGAACGAAGGAGTCTACACATTTGTGAAGAATACCCAAAGGCTCTGTCCTGAGTCAGGCATGCCTGGAATGCCATAGCAAAAGTTTTAAGAACAGAGGTCAGGACATTTTGCTATGCTTTGGGTATGACTTGAGTGTTTTCTGTGGGTCCATATGTTAAAGAGTTGGTCCCCAGACAGTGTGGTTGTTGTGGTTTGTGTTAAGTAAATGGTGATGATTAAAGAACACAGCAGCCTGAATTTTGGGGGTTCTGGCCAGGACCTCCTACAGTAACTCCAAAGGAAAGTCTAAGTCTGGTTTATTGAGCAGGGTCTTTTATGGGTAGGGTTAGGGGAGTTGGTCGGATTGGCTTAGGTGGGGAGTGTGAGATTGGGGGAGCAAGAATGGCTGGGTGTGTGGCTACAGCAATGGCTGCTATGGCCTAACACGTGGCTGGGCATAGGCATGGTCCCCAGGATCAGGTGGGGGCTCCATTCAAGGCTCAGTGCCCCTGACTGAAGGTGGCCACAGAGCAGTAGTGGTGCAGGCAAAGCCCCTAGCAGCACTCTCTGGCATCCGCTTCCCTGCAGCTTCCCTCTAGCTACCGCTGTGCTGGCTTGGTGAGCTCAGGCTTGCTGTGTGTTCCTGCATCAAGCACGCAATAGCCATCATTCCCTTGCTGACTCAGGGACCTTTCCAACGATGGGCTCCGTTGTGTCTCTGAGCAAGTTCTGTCCATCACTGGGGTGAGTAGATGCTCCCCAAGGGAAACCCAGCACTCAGGGGCACAGGAGCTGGTGGACGGTGCAGGACAGCAATCCTAGAAGATGCCTGTATCCCTCTCAGAGGCCCCTGCACAATAATGGAACCTCCTTTGCTGAGCAGTGACCGTGACAATATACCTTGATCCTAGCTTCTCCTCCTGTCCTTTACCACACTCCCTGTTCCTCCTTTTGTTTCTTGTGATCTCTCTCCAGACTCCAAAACTTCCTGAGATCCCTTGAACCAGGTCTAATGTTCTACTTTGGGTGGCACCAAAATCAGGACTCCCTTCAGTCGAGGGAAAGCATCCGGTGTTGCCAGTAACTGCTATGTTTGACACATGTAGAAGAGATGGTCATGTTGAGTGTATGATGGGTGTCAGCTCCTGTTCCCAGGTACACCAAGTTCAGGTATAAAGTGCCTACAGGCCTGACACCTGAGACCTAAGCCATTCATCAGCTGTTCTCCCACCTCCTCATGAACTTTCAGGATAACTGGTCCTTTAGGTGGGCAGCAGACTAGCTGAGACCCACTTCCCAGGTATCCAGGATATGCAGAGCAGGTGAATCTTTTACTGAATCAGGTTCCAGCCAGAAATTTGTCTTGTTTGGTTTTGTGGGAGGTCAGGGTGTGCCAAACATTGCATATGACACTCGGCTGATAATTACGGAAAAATAACCATTTACAGGAACTTACTGAATGCCAGGCATTGTGCTAAGCACTACACATGTAGTATCTTGTAGGCCTCAGAATTACTCTCCAAGGCAGCTATTTCTGTTACTTCTACTTCTAAGTTCTTGATAAGGAATCTGAGGCTCCGAGAGAGGTTCGATAACCTGCCAAGTGTCACACAGCGCTCAGCGACAGAGCTAAATTCTCATCCTGCCTGTGGGTGGCCTCTTTAGCACCTAGCACTATGAGTTCCAGTACTTAGCTCAGCACCCAGCTCGGCAGTTGTGGTCATGTCTGTACAAAGCTGCAGTGCAGCCCAGCTCAGCGCATTGCTTGGCCAGTGCCTGCTTCCCAAACCTGAGCCACACAAAGGAACCAGTGCCCAGCTTCCCTGGAGACTAGGAGAGGCCTTGAACTCCACTCGAAATCAGTCCTCTCAATGCAGATTAATTGCTGTTGATGTTTCTTGCACATAATTTTCAGTGAGACAGGATCATGCAGAAGGCCATAAATACACATCCACATGCATGTGACAGGTAATAAACTCGGCTCCAACAAGTCACTTGAGCCCCCATAAATCTCCACTGCATTTTCTTCCCTGGTGCCCGTAAATCAGGCCCAATCTCCACCTTTTCCCCTGCTGTCCGGATGGCCCCTACCTGCCATCCATTACCTGCAGGTGGAGATCCGACAGCCAGCCCCCCACGCTGCCCTGCATCCCAGCCACGTCCACCCCAGCCGGCCCCACATCCTGCTACCATCCTGGGGGGCCCGGTGTCTGCAGGATTTTAGGTCTCCCTTGTGCCTTTCCGAGTAGCAGCTGTGCCCTGTTCCCCCTACCATGGTTTACCTCAGCCTGGTTGTGTTTTAACAACTTGGAACATTTCTTTTAAGTCTTGGGAATCAAAGCCAGGACCTTCATACTGAACTATATCCCCAACCCTTTTTACATACTTTTCTCTTGAGACAGGATCTCAGTAAATGGCAAAGTTGCCCAGATTGGACTCAAAATTTCAACTCTCCTGTCTCAGCCTCCCTGAGTGGTAGGACTAGAGGTGTTTGCCATCGGGCCTGGCCTAACCACTTGAAAATTTTAAAAGCAGGCTGTAGCTGCAGTTGGCTTTCCCTGTTCCTTGGCTGTGCTTTTTTTTTTTTTTACATTTTATTTTAAAGGGGGTAAAATTAAACACAACAAAACAGAACAGAACGGGACATAAGAAAGCATAAATTTCAAAGCTAGACAACCAGAGATCTTCACTATCTGTCATATTGTCTCTTATTTTCTTCCAAATCGTTGTCCATATCTTTGCATACGGGGAGTTCATACTAAATAACATAGATAATCTTTTCACAAGATGTGTAGTTAACTGGCTCCAACTTGCTAAGCCGGGCGGGGTGGGGGGACAACACTGGATGGGGGACAGGACGACATAAGATGTTTTTTTTTTAATAATTTTATTTAAAGAGGAAAAAACAAAACAAAATAAAACAGAATAAAGGGTAGCAACCATACAGTATTCCAAGGAAAAAAGGAAAAGTACAACAATAAAACCTAAGAAATTATTACTTGACTAATTACATACTGACTTCTTGGAAATAGTTTTTCAAATTACAAAGTTAAAGCATGTAAAGTAGACATTCAAACAGTGAGACTGTTAAGAGTTCTGCTCCACGATCTGACAAAAACAACAATATGGTCATCCATCTTACCCACTCAAATATACATGCAATTATATCAATAGGGTAAAATTAAATACAACAAAACAGAGCAAAGCGGATCACAAGAAAGCTATGTAAGACATAAATTTCAAAGCTAGACAATTGGAGATATTTACTCTCTATCATATTGACTCTTGTTTTCTTCCAAATAGTTGTCCATATTGTCACATATAGGGAATTCACATGAAACAACCTACTATGGAATTGATCTGAGCAGGACGAGGAGGGCATTACAGGTCTTCAAGACCAGACATTAGGGAAGCTGTGAATGGCTGTCCTAATGTCTCGCTTTCTCCTCAAAACAACTGTCCATACCTTCATGTGTGTTGAACTTAGACAAGGCAAAGCAAGCTAAGATCACTTTGAACAAAAAGTGATAGTTTTGCTGGACTTCACATCATGACATTATGGAATCAGCACTGGGTATTGTAGTGTCTCTTTTTTTTTTCAAAGTAGTTGTTTATTTCAACATGTGTTATATAGTTGGTTCGCGTAAACTGTTTA